>JABJVR010000031.1:4468027-4480180 GCA_025773905.1 Chitala chitala
GGGATGGGCTCCAGGCTTCCCCGCGACCCTCACCAGGAATAAGCGGTTAAGATAATGGATGGATGGATGGATGGATTGTGGCTGTCCATCCATCCATATTCCAGCACAGGTGCTGCGCCTGATCTAGCCTCCTCAAGGACACCCAGCGGTCCACAGCGGGTCCTCTGATGTGGTCACAAGTCAGCAGAGAAGAGCTGCTCATCCTGAGAGATGCACATCTGCATCTGTTCGGAGGCTTCCATGAATCCGTGGCCCCAGATGTGGAGGGTGAGAGGGCTGTCCCTGCCCCTCATACAGGAAGTCCATTAGTAATGTAATGTACCCACAAAACCAAGACTCTGTTCACCTTACGGTGGTTTCATTATTTTGACATGAAGATGAACATGCATGTGTCCGGTGCACTGACGTTGTGACTCTAACAACCATTATAAAACCATAAAAAGAAGGCTGAGCCACTGCAAATATCACAGCTGCATATGTTTCTGCCTTTATAAACATGTCACAGTATGAATTAACATCAAAACACTGAAACCACAATCTCAGTTTGTCACTATACAAGGTGGTGACAACCTGGGTTCAAAACCCAGCAGCAGTTTGTTACATTCATCCACTCTTGGGTGGTGAGATTTTACTCTGCTTGTGACACTAACAGGAGACTATGAACTGTATCTGTTCCCCACAAACCCCTCCTGTTTTCTATATCCCTGTACAATGCCAGCGTGGATAATTGGAAGAAATGGGAGCATTACTGGTGGGCTGTGCAGGTTGTGGGGTGGTGATGATGGTTGGAAAGAGCAATTTAAACATGCACACACATAGATCGTCTAATGTGTGACACCTCCCCAGTTCCCCTACACCACCTAGAGCATAGTATCCACTTTAACTTCTAATGGGATGAAATCCACCCCTCCCAGATCCAAGAGCATTAAAAAATCCTGGTTGGCCACCCAAATTAAGTTTGTTTTACAATATAAAAAAACTTGGGTAATAACAAAAGCAAAGGTGATACCAAAACAACGTTGAAAAGGCTTTAGAGGAAGTAAATAACCTCACAAAACTAACTCAAATGTATTTTCCAAGTTCCCCGTATGGCTAAGTAAGTAAGTAATCGATGACAATACTGGTGTTGAAAAAAGTAAACCAACTACACAGTATTTCAATATTTCTTGAAAATGTATTTTTCTGTGAAATTGATGCAATGAAGAGGTGAATTATCAAAAGATAAAAATGAAAAAATTTTTAAATGTATCTGAAAGGGAAGGATGTATGGTCTATTTTAGTCTGAATCAATTTTTGTGTCATAAATATAAATTTTGGATTGGATGTGTTCATGTAATGATGTTACTGAGTAGGTGGGGTGATTCTATAATTAAATAGTAGTTCAGTCATATAGGTGGCTTGTGGGATATCCTTCTCAACATTCAAATTTAATTAAAAAAAGTACTTAAGCACATTGACCAAGGTACAGTTGGAGGGGTTCATACTCACACGCACTGATAAAGAGATTATATCCTTTGATAACAATGCAGTAATTAACTAAGTAGCAAAAACCAGTGCACTGTTTAGACACTTCTTAATTTATGGTTGGCCATCTTGGAATATAACATCCTATCCTAAAAATATTCAAATGAAAAACGTCTCACTGTTAAAATTACCCCGTAATTTACTCTGGAATGTGGAAACAGAGCATCAACCTGTGCATAATACCGGGCGAGTTCACTTTCAGATTTTAACTCCTGATTGATTATGTATAACCACGCCCAGCAAGCAGGGAACGTTCACATTCAAGAACTTCCAAGAACGTTCTGGACGTTCTTGGAACGTTCTGGGAACGTTCCCTGTTTGGTGGGGGGGGGGGGGTGACATCCTTTTTAAATAAAATTACACCTGTGTGCAACATACATTGTATTTTTAAAATTAGTAAACAAATGAAATAAATGTAATAAGTTAAGGCACGTAATGCTCATTCCTGTTGCACACACTAGCTCCGCTGTAACCATAGAAACAGCGCGAGCTTCAGCACCGTTCTGGGCGTTTCCTTGGGGATGGCTCGCTGTACTAGGTGACAGTTACTGACTTTTACGTCAGGACAAGCACCACGCTCAGTAAATACTATTTTTTATAACAACGTTAATCCTTTCATGCGTGAATTTACGCAATTAGAACCCATGCACATACAAGAAAACAGATTTTAAACAGCTGTGCACTGTAGTGACCACTACGCATGAAAAGGTTAAGGTGGGAATCACATGCGTTCTATTATATCAAACAGATACCCGATTAGGAGTTTGAAATACGATCGCGACTAATTTTATATATTTAAATATTTTACAATGAATGACTAACCATACAAACTATAATCCCAGTTACAGTCTGATCTGCAGAAGGGTCTTCGGTCATAAAAGGTGTATAGCTTTCATAACAGGTTAAACATATTTCCTTCAAAAGTTTCAACTTTGAAAAAAGTCTTATGCTAATAATCAGTATTACTATACACAATGTAACAGAACGTCGCGGGTTAGTTTCAGAATTTCCTTGCAACAGTAAACACAGCCACAACGTACCAGAATTAACCTTTCGTGCCATGACAGCCTCGTTCGAGCATTGCTTTTTAAAAAGTTTATTTGTACCGTATGCATGTATATATTCTTTTCTATGGAATGATGCGAGTGGGGATTTCGTCAGTAACTTGCATTTCCGCGCATATTCACGCCATCTTGATCATTTGCGACGTTCCTGGAGCTGAACACCGCCGCCATTTCCGTGCGGTGACCAGCTGGCTGCAGCAGCTTTGTGGCGAGCCCGCATCCTTCGCACGGTGGCGCACCTGGCACTGACGGCGAGCCCGCATCCTTCGCACGGTGGCCACCGGGCACTGACGGAGAGCCCGCATCCTTCGCACGGTGGCCACCGGGCACTGACGGAGAGCCCGCATCCTTCGCACGGTGGCCACAGGGCACTGACGGCGAGTCCGCATCCTTCGCACGGTGGCGTACCGGGCACTGACGGCGAGCCCGCATCCCTCGCACGGTGGCGTACCGGGCACTGACGGCGAGCCCGCATCCCTCGCACGGTGGCGCACCGGGCACAGACGTGTGCCTTTGTGTCCGCTGCACCACACTGAAGCCTCCTGGGTCTCCGTAACGAGCGAGTGGTCCCAGTACACCAGTGAGCTGCATGTTCTACACATCTACAAATAAATACGGATATGATCTTAAAGTAGCTTTACGGGTTAGAGGGACTGTCAAATTTACATGCACTTTTGATATGAATCAAGGCTTGTCACAAACCTAATATATTTCAAATATATTATTATTATTGTCCTCGCCGGACAATTTCTCAGTGGAAAATGGATATATTAAAATGAGTGCGAAGACAATGCACTAAATAATGAAATACCTCAAAAGTAATTAAAGGTAATTCATCTGATTACACGTTTCCCAAGTTACTATAAATGTATAAATAGGCTTATTTAGAGACCGTGGGTTAAAACACGATGAAATATTACGCAAAGGAGTGGGTTGGTGGGTGAACTAATGGTATCTAGGGTTGGTTTTTCCCTCAGCCACCCCCCCAGGGATGAATTGTGCAGCTAAACACATACCTCACCGCTATAGTGCCGTAGGTGCGGCTTGCCTTTTAGCGCTGCAAGGTCTCATTGGCGTTGCACTCTGGCTAACGCAGCTGCACCTGGTTCAATCTAACTGCGCATTACTTGTCATCAAACTGAATGAATGTTATTAAAAGTTAATAATTCTGATACTCGTGAAAACGCAATTGTCTGATGTAACTATTATAAATGTTTTAGAAAGAAAATGTATTTTTCGTTTTGACAGGGAGTGCAGGTGGGAGTAGTATAAATTTTTCAAAGCTGCAATGAGTTTTTGTAACAATGAGGTACTGATCTTGTGTGCAAATGGCTTTTAAATTTTATAATGATCAACACACAACAGAAACCGCCACAAATATAAAGTACTGTGCAGAGAATTACTATTTAATTTCATAGAATTAAGTAAAATTTAATTTTTGGATTATACAGAACTGCACCTGCAAAGAATCTGTTAATTATAGTAATGAATGAGAAAGAGGAATCTGAGGAGGTTTGAAATACCCTGTATTACATGCCTTAGGTATTGCTGATACATACTTTCAGGAACTTGCATGTAAAAGTGGAAATGTATAAAGTGTCATTTGTCTTAAGACCTTTAGACTATAGCTCCATCCCAGTCTGGTGCCCAAGGAAAGACTTTAGCTGGTGCCCCTTACATTGCAACCAATTCCACTACCAATCACTGCAGTGGCACCCCTATTGACAGACGATTTGCTTGTATGACCTATGCCCAGGGCCGGTTCTGTCCCCATGGTTTTTACATCATGGGGGAAAGCCCACAAAGTGCAGAACTGTTTTATTTAACAATTCTGTGCCATTTGTACTGTTTTTTATTTCCACATTGTTTTGACTTTTGGTCATTTAACAATTAGTTACTCCATGCAAAATTTTAATACACAAATTTGTAATACTGTTCTACATCTAAGTAGTCACACACTGGTCTATACTGAAGCCACTGTACAGCAGTGTAATAGTTTCCCTCCGGGGAATGCTCCCAGGACATTCACTAATGTTAAAAAAATGTTAAGAACGTTAAAAGATCCTAATGGGATCTGTTCAGGGCTGTTTGAGGAAACAGTGCAGAAAGGAAGAGCATTTGGTAGAGAACAAAGGGTGGGAACTTCACTTGTGACGCATCTTCATGCATGTTGTATTGAGTACATTCAGCAAACTACTCAGCACTGATGTTAGTTTTTTCTCAACGTTTTATTGTTCCAGATTTGTTTTCCTATGTGCAACCGAGAGAAGAACTTCTCCATTTACATTTGCTACAGTGATCATTAGGGTATTGGGCTGTTTATGGAAAAATAAGATTGTCATTCTAAGAGGTGGTATAGCTCACAACAACGATGTTATCAGTGTCTCCCAGGACAGCCCTCTCTGAGTGGGTCATGTGGTGTAATGGCAGTATCTCCATTCTTATTAATTAGACTAATTGTGGTCATGCCTTAAAATTGCTCATTAACCATAAACAGAATTGTGCTCTTGTTCCAAATGACATCTACAGGGATAAGATGGATAGGAGAATGTAATATGTTTAATTCACGTTTTATGGCTAGATAGAAGAAAAGAAATTAACAAAAATTTACCAATAGTAAGCAGGAAACCAAAGTGACCAGTCACTGTAGGGTATTTATATTATAGGAACATTCCATGCTTGCAGCTGTAAACTTGTGTGGATTCATGTCCAAAATGGAAGAAGTCATACAAGGTTCTTGAGAAGATTGTTTCTTTAAGTCATTACTTTAACTTACAGGGCAAGGATCTGAATAACACTGGGACCTCATACAGTGTTTTGACTACAATAACTGTGGGAACCAAAGTAAATATTAGGAAAATAGTTGACCACAAGCTGGTATTGTTTCCTTTTGGTTGGTTGGTACCCTGCCCATATTACAGACCTATCATGTCTTGATTAGGCTTCAGGCTGCCCAAGACCCTGTCTAGAATATGTTGTTGGTAACAGAGTCACAGGGCATGTGTGTTGTATCATAATGCATTTTAGAATTGGGTGCTAGCATTCAGAATGGGAATGTTACAAAATATAAGGTAAAAGTAGAAAACGGGGCAGCAGAGAAAAGATATGAAGACACAAACCAAACGTCTGTAGCTAGGCTAATCCCACAATCTGAAAGAAGACCTCACACAGCCCTGTCAGATATCATCTCTCACAGGAGCTGGCAAATAATCATTACCATTCTTTTTTCCCAGAGCCACCATGAATCAAATTGCTTTTGACCCTTAAATATGATGCCCCAGGTAAAGTGGATACGGTTTATAATGAATTCTTCTGTGATTCTTGTAATCCTTGTAACCTTCTCGTATTGACTTCAGATGAACATGACTGGAATACTTCTCATTAAACTGATCCATTGAGTCACTACACATGATGGAACACATATCTTGGGCATACATGCATGTAAAGTCACATGCATGTCCACACATGTAAATATGAACAGCTTTGGCCTGAGATTGTCGGAAAATATTAGTGTCCTGAAATCCAGTTCTAATCCACTGCACAAAAATATTGATTTTTAGCAGTCCAATGTATGGGCAGTACAAAAACATTACTGAAATCACATTTTACGTGGTTACCCTCATGTAGTTAATGCAAACAAAAAAAAAAAAAAACTAAATAATTCCCATAAACTCAGAATTTAAAACCTCACCTTTTTCATCCATGCTTCCTTTTACACCATTGCTGCAAGGCTGTTTGTTTGTACGTGTTTTTTCTAGTTTATACATTTTATATGTTTATGCTTTTCCCTTTACTTGTATTACTTGTGTGACAATTGCTTGATTTAATCATGTGCTTATAGGACAGCACTTACTGTTAGATTCTCTGATACATTTTGACGTAGTTTGTGACATGCATGTGTACTATTATTCATTGTAAGTCGCTTTGGACAAAGACGTCTGCTAAATGAATAGAATGTAAATGTAATAAATGTAAAAAACAATCCACTTAATTTAGCCTTCAATGAAGGAAATTAACAAGTAGTAAAAGATGAAAACAAACATTGTCTTTCCTATGGCATTCTTTGCCTCCATTTAGGATCACAGTTAACCATCATTAATTATTACAACATAGAGAGAAAAATCCAAAAGAGCCTCTGTGTGATTTCAAAACCTGATTGCAAGACTTTATATAGTGCACAAGTAGCCTCCTTCATAAAGGTGCTACAATAAATTCTATTCTGTTAAGACATGATAGAAAGTGCAGGTTATTGGTCATTCAGCATCTCAAATGATGAAGAAATGTGATGCAATAACAAATATGAGTGGTAGGATTTTCTGGCTGGTGGGAAAGCAGTGAGCAGGCGGGATTTCTTTATCACAGCAATTGTGTCCATTTTATGGAGTGAGTCCATAGCTCCACGCTGTTCCTTGCCTTGAAGCAGAATAGCTGATGCCTCAGTGAGATCTTTAATGAGAGTAAATAATGCAGCAACTTGGCTGGCTCTATCCGTAGGACATAATTAAGGCTAATTCCATCCGCATGATTACAGAGGGTTTTCCAGCCAACCTGGCATGAGTAATCGGTGAAGACACCAGTCATCCTCCTATTTTGTGTGTATATGTTTGTGTGCTGTGGAGGATTGGGGGACTTAATTACCATGGCAATGAATACTCTACTAGTGGCCATTTGCCTCCATTGGCCTTCAGAGTTGTATTACCAGACAGTCCATTTTTACAGACATGCCCACAGGTTCTCACAATCACAAACTAGATAATAGACATTAAAAAATGTGAAATAAACAATTGCGTGAAGCAGGGAGAAAAAAAATACAACTACTGGGTAATATTTTTTCTTTGCATTATTTATGCTTTGAGTAAATTGGGCTAATTTGACTCTTTGGTAGAATGGAACATGTGAGGTAAGTGCTCTTAGTTTAACCCCTGGCAGAGTCTAGAATTTCCCCAATTTGTAAAGGTCATTGCAGTGAGTCGTCGTGAAAGGGTGTCTGTACGTCATCCCTGTTCTATAACAGCCCTTGGCTTATCTGGGCTAGTGTGTATTTGTGATAAACTGCCCTCCACAATCAAAAGATATATCTGCTCAGCTAGCACAATGGCAAATCAGCGCTTGCCAGTTATCTGCATACATGCTGTGCAGAATTCTGTGGGCGAACGATTTCAAGCTGTTTGCTAGGATCATGGACATGATATTTTTTAAAGCACTGTAGAGTAGAGTGAGTAGTACAAACATCAGTTGTCTATTTTGTTGTCCTTAAATGACTGCAGGCAGGACTTTGGTGTGGCTCTGTTCTTCACTAGAGACGTGCAGAGGGATACAGGGAGGGGTGGCTTCCATCAGATTAGCAGAAAACACTCTGGGAGGCGGCAAAGACCTGGGTGAGGAAGGGACAGCTGATCAGCCACAGAAGGAGCGCTGTGATGTCAGGTTACTAGGCAACAGGCATGGAGAATGTGCAGCGTCACTTCTCATTTAAAAAAAATAAAATAAAAAAAAAAAAACCTCCTGAAAATGCAGCCCAGTGTTTGCATTGCATACAGATCCTTCTGGAGGTTGAAGATCTGATTCTTTTGGGTTTTTTCATCTTGGCTACATTTTGAAATGCCACAACACACCGTATTGTTGTAACTGGATAAAATCACTAACTGATAATATTCCAGTAATTGGTTTGTATTTATTTGCATATATAATTTCTTTTTTCAAATTGCCAAGATATTTAATAAAGAAAAAAGTATTAAGTATTAATTTTTTAACCAGCATCTACATTATTTTTTATAATAGATTCGTCATAGATTTGTCATTCAACAGTTGTTACAGAGATGTGTTTACATGACATAGCTGATTTGGGTCTTTGGTAATTAATGATGCTGCAATGAAAAGCTCCTGAAAGTGTGAATTATTAATGACATTTTGAACCAGTTACATATGAGTAACTGGCATATTCTGTCAAGAGCAGCTGAACCACTAAAACCATAGCTAGTAATAAGCACATCTGAATTTAATTCAGGGAGTTTTCTGCATAAATTATTTGACACTTTGCAGACTATGTTTTTCCTGATAAACAGCACAACAGAATACCACAATATGTAAATTTATATGCACACATAATACATTTAAAATTAATTTAACCAATACTTATTAGTTTGCACATTTCACTAATGCAGTTCAGAACACTAAATAGACATAGTCACTGCTTGCTCTTGCCAGAGTCGGGCAATGCTGTTACTTGGCTGTGGCACAACTAACATGAGACCAGTAGATCATAAAAATGAAAACATTGAAAAAGAAGTTCTATACTCAGAGCTATAGTTATTTTGTGCTGCTAATCACTAGACAGCGGAACTGTTGGCAGAGGAGCCCTCCCTCGACCAGGAATAGTGCACTAATGGTAATGAATGAGCACTTCAACTCACACACACACAGCTCCTTACTTAGGAACAATGGCAGTGTACTGGTATTACTTTCTTTTACTGATATGCCATTGTTGTTCTTCTCCTGAGCACTCATGCTAAACAGCTTACAAAAAAAAACATTGACTGCGTAGTTAATGCCTTGAAGCAACACAAGAACGTGGGCCCTTGGTTGTGCATCTGTTAAGCACATCAACAATGCACATAATGGACAAGGACGCCTCATTGACCACCTCTGACAGGGTTCCCTTGATCCTCACACGTGTCACTCTACCAGAAAAATCAAACCATTTCAGTCTCTTTCAGTTACTTTACCTGCTGAAGCATGTGCTCTTGGCATGTACTTCATAGAACTTCAACAGTCTGTTATACTCATGAGCTTACCCAGTAACTGGGCTAAACTCTCTCAGCAATATGATGCTCCAGATTCTGCAGTCCAGACAGAGCAACACAGTCAGGTGAATTATTCAGATTCTGACTTCTTTGTTTTTGAGGCTGACCATCTTTGTACCAAAGATATTTATGGCTTTCTTTTTGTAGGGACAGAGAATCTTGAGATAAAATGCATCAGTGTTTAATGTGACTGAACCTGGCAAACACAAACTTGTCTCATTCATTATACAGGTCCCAGACGTCGTGGCGGTTGTCTTACTGCTCTGTGTGTACAGGCCCACACACACAATATGCAAATATGACACATTACACCGAATCTCTGATCAACCGCCAGGCATGCTTGCTATTGAGGAGATCTACCACTGAGAATTAGGTTCCAGGGCAGGAATACAAAACAGATGTGGGCCCTCACTCACTTCAGTATGTGACCTCAGGTGTGTTTTTAATTCCTCCTCCTCCTCCTCCTCCTCCTCCTCCTCCGACCCAACGGGCCTCAGTTCAGTTGTTTTTGGCTGAGCTGGGCAAACTCTGATGTTTCCCAGTCAATCAGCTGTTGTTTAAACAACATGCTTTCAGCCAATTACATATTAACTGTTGGAGTAAAACCATGTCAGGCAATTACCAATTACCAATTACCGATATCAACAAAGTGGACCAGCTCAGGCTCCAATTAGCCACCAAGGCCAAACCAGACAAAGGTTTTCCGGTTCACCACACAAGAACAGAGACCAAAAAAAAGGCATTCGGGCAACATTATACAACAAAGGTCCGCAGGAAAAAAAATACAAATTAAAAAGCAACAACGAGAGCAAATAAATGAATAAAGCTGAAAAACAAATCACAAATTCTTTAAAATATCTTTATGTTTTTTCTTTTCAAGAACAGTACATTGTGCAAGTGAGTGGGAAATAACAGCACATACAGGGGCAAGATTGCAACGAATCTGACTGGTTGGCACCAGCAAGTCGACAGACTCTTTAGTTCCTCATAATGCACAGTATCCAGCATTTGAATAATTCAATTAGAAACTGAGTTGCACAATGACACAGCAAATTCACATTATGAATTATAATACAGTCCTTCGAGAACGTCTCTCAGTTCTATAAAACGAGTTTGTAATTTTGAAATATTTTCATCTAAGATTGAGATTTCAAGATTGAAAAGCAAAAGTTGAAAACAATTATAATAATAAAAACAGGACACAGAAAAGCACTAATATAGTAAACTTTCAGCTACTGAATGTAAAAACCCACGCAGACACACTGCAGACAGACAAATGCAAGTAAATTCCAACAAAGTGTTTCCGCAGACAGCAAAACATAAATTAACAAAATAAAAATAAATATAAGGCAACAATGCAGATGCATAAAAGGCATAAACATAACATAAAAATATAGAATACATATACTGTATGTGTGTGTCTCTCTGGGTGTAAGCAAACATTCTCCTGAAACCCTTTATTGGTCATAATACAGCTTTAGAATTCACTTTCAGCCACTGATTGTCACAGTGGTTTATAAAGCAAGGAATTTAGACAGACTCTATGGATACATATATTGGTACAAATTCTTAAGAATGTTCTAACATTTGACTATTTTTTAATCTAATTTCTTAGGATGCCTAATAATCTAGAAAAAGTTACTCAGTCAAAATGGGAAATTTGCCCACACCTAACTCTTCATTCAAAAAGCACAATAATTTTGACTTCCTTAATTGTCCAGTCTGAGTAGTTTAGTACTAGACATTCATACAATTAAAAAATATTTTAAGTGTATGAAGAAGCAATCCGCTTGAGAGTCATGAAATGAAGAAATGATACTGAAGAGGTTAAAAAGGATGGCCCTTTGAATGGCTTAAAATTTCCTTGTTATGTCTGTTGTTTTAAAATACATGCTCTTTATGACTGCAGAACCATGTGTATAAAGTGGAGTAATGGAGTGCCACCTTACAAAACAAAAAATATAGAAACACTCGTAAAAGTGTATAGATTCTTTGTATAATGAATGCATTTTACATTTATAGTTTTTGATGGGCTTCCTTTTGTGAAAAACATTAAATAAATACATTTTATTTACATATCAATATGGTAGTTGCACATGTATATATTTCAATAATTTTTATTTAATATTATATACTTTCTGATAATAGCTTTCTTCACATTTCCTAAAAGAAACTCACTCACACATACTGTTTTTTTCCCCATTTAAAGATTTACAACATTTACTTTGACACTTCACATCAGTCTTTTCCATAATGAGACACAAAAATGTCTACATCCAATAGAAATTTGTTAAGCATTTTTGGAAAAACAGGTACTAGTTAAGTATCCATTTTCAAACTAATGAGCATGATATTAACCAAACAGTTCTGACATTCGCTCATTTCAATGTAAAATGCACTTGAAACCACTGAAATGTTTAAGAAGCAGTGAACGCGATGCATGTAACGTAAATATTTCTTCACATCAATTGCACAGAGCGCTGCTGAGGAAAGGACGTGCTACAACAAACACACGGTTTAAGCTGTCGTGTGGTTAACAGTTGGTGGACAGTGCTGAAATAACTACAGCAAGGAGAGAAAGACATTTTACGGGCATACCTGAGGTACGATAAAAATGCAGTCTTCATTCTTTTGTATTGTTTTGGCTTTTTAATGAGATTCATGGGCTAACAGCAATACCCTGCATGCAGTCTACTTGATACACTACAAGCATAGTAAATATGGTATTAAAAGTAATGTCATTAAAGCATTGTGTACATACA
>JABJVR010000031.1:4480216-4523937 GCA_025773905.1 Chitala chitala
TATATAAAATTACATGTTCATTACAGTTCTCATGTGACACATATTGCCAATCCTTTTAAATCAGATAATCAGATAATGTTGTGCAAATGAACTCTTTGAAAATGAAATAAGTAACCTCACACAGCTGCAGGAGGTGACCATAAACCACCGTGGTGTGTGAGGACACATCGTCCCTCACACAAACACACTGGCGGTGTGACTGAATCATGCCTCTTCACACTCCCCTCCGTTCGCTTATTGCTGCAGCCCGGTCTATGAACAAAAATTAAATTTGATAATAAAATAAAATGCGAGATCCACTTCAACGTAAGTAGCTCACTGTGCGATATTGAGGGAGAACTACGCGATGGACTACTGAACAAAGTGGCAGTGATGCAGTGCAGTCGTGATTTACAGCATATTATTTACAAAAAAACTAAATTATAATAAAATAAAAAACATTAATATATTACATTTCCATGAACATTTATTGATGTCAAATCAGGAAAATGTTATCATAGCTGGTGTGGAATGCATCATATTCACTCCCTGTACAGAAGACAGTGTCGCATGATTTCTGGGTAACTTTCTGACCATAAGGAGAAGGGAAAGGAGAGGACACATGAGAGGAGAAGCAGCAAAGCATGGCTTAGCGGCGTGGAGAAAAAGCAGGGTTAGCTACTCCCGGTTCTGCTCAGCCCATCTGGGCCTGCCATGCCACATGTGGTCCCAAAGGAGGAGGAGGAGGAGGAAGAGTAAGCAGGGCACGGGACCACAGAGAAGTGTATCAGAGAGCATCACCACAAGACCCACACGAGACACGGAAGGACACGGCCCTTCCCTGCTGAAGCTGGCTGTCTGGACCCAGAGGTCCGCACGTGACACAAGCACTCTGTGCCAAGTGGGCATACGGAGCAGAGCTATGTACAGCACACACCGGTGTATGCCATCCACCTTCATGTCTTTTATCTTACTGGGAGACAGAGGTGGCTGAACAATACTGAATTTAGAGCAAACTTATTTATTGTCAAATAAAGGCCCACCAAATCCTTTACATATTGTATGAAAGTAAAATAAAACAAATTAAAACCTTTTAGGGGAGGGTGGGAGTTTGGACATACCATATTGTCTTCAAACGGTTGTTGGTATTCTGAAACGAACGTTAAGTTTTGGTAACAGGTTGCTTGTAAGGAAATGCAAAGTCGGTCTGGCTCGGGATTAAAAGAGGCACGACAAAACTCTAAATTCACCAAAAAAATGGTTCATAGACACCTCAAATATTGAGGGTCACCCTGAAACACTGAGGACAAAACAAACCCATTTTTGCAAATGATCCTTCATGCATGACAATGAGTGCGCATGCATCCATGCAAAACAAGCACACATTTCAATACAAATGTCAGCAAAAAACACTTTGCTGTTGTTGCCGCGGTAATAGTTTTTTCTGTCCTCTAACATTTTAAATGGTATATTAACCCCCCTCCCTGTTTACAGAGAAAACCCTTTCACAAATTGCACAATCAATGTATGAGTAAAAAAAACATTAAGAATAAAAACAAACTTTTTTAACAAAAATAAGTGAATAATATGGCAATTGTTATGCAAGACACTGGATGTAGCAGTTGCAGCACTAGCTGCAAAATAAGTTAGAATATACTACAGTGTTTTACATTGTAACCCATCTCAAAACAAAAAGAGGCTGTCTGTTTTTACATGGGCTCTGTACAGGAATCGCCATTTTGATTCACTTCAAGCTAATTAGCTTTTAGAAAAAACAGCGACCCCTCCACCTCTGCCTACGATTGTGACTCCCCTTTCCCGTTTCACTTCAAAGTCTTCTGACAAGGGTCACTGCCTTGTTTTAGGCACTGGCCTTAAATTTCAGACTTATGTAAGCACTGTCAGTTTGGCATAGCTCTCCACATCAGAGAAAGAGTCCTGTTGACACAAAGAGGTCATCTTTCAAGACTGTAAACAATTTGTCACTTAAATGGAATGTCGGGGTTTTTGTTTCTCCTTCCTTCCGTTCCCCTATTGTCTGTTCTCCCGTACATCTTTGTCCTTGTCTTCCTTCTCACGCTTGTCCTTCTCGTATTTGTTTTTGTCAGGCTTAGTGACACTGTTATAGGAAGGAGGCGAAGCTGTTGACGGAGTCATGTCGGTTTTGTCTGACGTGGAGTTTTCGTTCAGTTTGTCTATGACCAGCACGTCTTTGTCCATCAGCTTCCCACCATCTGAGATCTTCTCTTTGTACATGTGGGAGGCCTTCTTTACAGTTCGCCTGATAAGGTAGCGTCTAAAGGCTCTCTGGATGATAATGGCAGACATTTCCTCCTGCTTCCGACGAAGTGTCGTGGTGATGGGCTCATACGACACCTTTGAAGGGTTGGATGCCATGAATCGCTCCTCCATCTGCCCTCGGAGCGCATCCATCTCCCCACCCTCACCCAGCACACGCTTGGTGAAGGCAAACAGAATGTCCAGGCAGTGGATGCGATCGCCACTTACCATAGGAAGGTCCATGGCAATCAGCGAGATCTTATTAGGCTTTGGAATGCGCAGTGGGGGGTCAAGGGCATCAGCAAAGTCAGAGAGTTTGTCGTATTCCATAAATTGTGTGGCATTGGGGTCAAATTTCTCCCACACCTCATAGAACATCTCAAAGTCGTCCTCACTGAGGGGTTCTGCACTCTCCTCAGTGGCCACGCTGAAATTCTCCAAGATGACAGCAATGTACATGTTGACCACAATCAAGAAGCAAATGATGATATAGCTGACAAAAAAGAAGATTCCCACTGAAGGGCTTCCACAGTTACCCTTGTAGTTACTGCCAGGGTGCTCCATCTCACTGTCACAGTCGGGTTCTCGTTTGTTGAGAATGGGAGCCAGCAGGCCATCCCATCCCGCTGATGTTGTGATCTGGAACAAGCAGATCATGCTGTTGCCAAACGTCTCAAAGTTGAACATGTCATCAATGCCGGCTTCTTTCTTGACATATGCAAAGTTTGACATGCCAAATATAGCATAAATGAACATGACTAAAAAGAGCAGAAGACCAATGTTGAACAAGGCAGGAAGTGACATCATCAAGGCAAACAAAAGTGTACGGATTCCCTTAGCACCCTTTATGAGGCGTAGGATTCGACCAATTCTGGCAAGTCGAATGACTCGGAATAATGTTGGTGACACAAAGTATTTCTCAATCAGCTCAGAAAGAAACATTCCTGTAAGAAGAAACACAAGTCAGGCACCTGAGGATACACACCATTCTCACATATGAATTATGGTAGTCATATGAAACACGAAAACAACATAATGCTTCAATTGTTCTTACCGACTATTGAAAGGATGACAACAACAAAATCAAATACATTCCACCCAATGGTGAAGTAATAATGCCGAAGTGAAATCATCTTAAGCACACATTCTCCAGTGAAGAGCACAATGAAGACAAGGTTGATCCAGTAAAGGATGACATCCATTTCCAACGTTTGGTCATCTGTCTCCACCATCATGGTGACCATGTTAAGGCAAATAAGAATCATAATGACGATATCAAAGGCTTGCTTTGTAATACAGTCGAAAACACATCCTTGGAACTTGTTCTGTTGAAAGAGAAAAGCATTGTTATCCATTGCAATATTTCCAAAAATGCGAGGTCATTTAGAGAATGTGATACCATATTGCATCATTAAAATTACTTGAAAAGAAAACTACAATCCAAAAACAATATGTCACAGCTGAAGACGTTAATGCTATGACACTGCATTGACACTGCTGATGATAATATCAGGGGTCTCAAACCTTTTCCAGGATGAGAGCTACTTAAGAAAAAACTACTGTCACAAGCTAGCCTTCATAAACACACCCAAAATGGCAACATGCATAACAACAGAAGTTGGACAGTGTGTTTTTTTTGCCCAATGAATGTCAGTATTACCACATACAGACTAACTGAAACTGAAAGTCACAGTTCGAATGCTTTAGATAACATCTGAACAAATTATATAATAACGTGAGTGAATGCATGATACTTACTTTACAAATGCATACATAGGGTGTACTTCTCACTTATACATCTGGGGTTATTCTGGAACTGTGTGGCAAACTGCTGTTTATGTCTACTGGTACCTTGAGAGCTACCTGTTGGAGATCCCTGATATAAATGATATATGTGATGTAATACACAAGCTGTTTCATACCGTTGGTCGTGGAATTGGCTTTTGAGGCTTTTTGGACCCAAGTTTCTTCATGGCATTGTAGTATTTCTTCTGTTCCTCTGTCATGAAGATGTCCTGACCTCCAAGGTAAAGGGGCATAAGGAAACTGGTTATAACCACATACCTTTATTTAGACCTCTTACCTTCTTGAGTACTCTTCTACTTGCCAGTCTGGAGTAACAACAAGTTTGAAGGAGAGCCAAGCAAAATAAGCTTTTCTCTGTGGAGAACCTTGTGGACACCTCCTGTCCCAGTCTATCTGACATGGAAGATGACTGCATATTTAATTGCATGACAGAAGTTTGTAAGTGTAGTAGCTGAGAGGTAGATCTAGATGTGTGCTGTCCTCACAAACACTTTTCAGCATGCCACGTCTGAAAGTTTGGACCAAGTGTCTTGAAGCACATTCTTCAGTTATCAAAAGAAGGTTAGCTGCAGAAGCTAACACAACATAACCATGTAGCTTTACATATTGTATCAACAATACATTATGATATCTAAACAAGAGAAAATCCTCATATAGTGGAAAGGTTTTATGTTATATTGCAGTGACCACTGCAGGTGACAGTGACATCACCCCCAGGGGTTGAGACAAGAGGCCAATTAGCTCTCACAGCTAAAGTCTTGAGTCTTTGGTTCTGCAGCCTGTCTGGTGTGCTGCGTGTGCAGCAACGACTCAGGTCTGAAACCCGCCTGCTACCTCGATCTGTTGTAACATTTTGCTGTTTTTCCCCACAAGAAAAGCAACACAAGCAGAAAATTAATACTTATCTTTTTCTTTTGCTGATTGAAGTTGTCAATTATGACACCAATGAAGAGATTTAGGGTAAAAAAGGACCCAAAAATGATGAAGATGACAAAGTAAAGGTACATGTAGAGGTTCTCTTCATATGAAGGTTGATCCTCCACCTATAACACAAAGTACATCAGGTATAAGGCAGACGGCATCCATTAAACATACGTGTGTAATCGAATCGGTTGAGTAGCTCCACACTTACATTCCGAGAGTCGACAGCTGCGTACATGATGTCCATCCAGCCTTTAAACGTAGCCTGTGAGGAGAAACCACAGGCAGTTACACTGCAGCTCTGAGTGCTGTTCTGTCTGCCTTGTTGAAGTCACAGTTTTGCATGATTCCTCCTCAATGGCTCTTCTGAAATGAGAAGCTAACTAGGTTTTCACACTGGATACTGTCGGAAGTACACGATTTGCATACAATGCAAGTGAGATTTGCAACAGGGTTGCAGTACGTCTTTACTTAGGGACACTGCACATCTCTGACTGAAATGTAAATGTTATGTTTACCAGATTTATTTAGTAACTTTGTACTCTCCTTTGGCACCTGTCCAGCATTAAGCAAACAGAACCAGTACAATCTGACTATTCGGCTGGGTAAAAAAAAAAAAACTGGACTCTTTTTCTTTTTGTTCAGGTGGCCTGTTAATAATCAAGCTGCGGTCATGTTGTCTCATTTTTCAACCTACTCGCATTTACTGTGTTTTCAAACTTCATTTTATAATGCTGGAAAGATATCACCTTTTGGAACTGAAAGACATCTGAGACTTGCTATGCACCTCGCTTCCAGAATGTTTTGCTTAGTTTTACTGATAACTGCAGAACTGCCTTTTATGAAAATAGAAATGCAAATTAATATATAAGAGGAGGAACATGGAATACTGGCACTGTAAAGGTAAAGATAAGGCAATCATCGCTGATTAAAACTAATTTATTTTCAAATTGTGCTTCTTCAAAATGAAAGTTCTGAAAAATTTCTATTTAAACAGTGAAAAAATGACCGTCATCATCCACACTTTTCTAGCAGCTTTAGATTTTAGTCAGACAGTACAGCACACTGAGATGTCTCTACACTACAGCGTTAGCTTAGCCGCAGGTAGCCTTGCATATGGCAGCAGGAGCATGTGAGATGTCTCTACAGTGCAACGTTAGCTTAGCCGCAGGTAGCCTTGCATATGGCAGCAGGAGCATGTGAGATGTCTCTACAGTGCAACGTTAGCTTAGCCGCAGGTAGCCTTGCATATGGCAGCGTGACCAGCACTCACCACTTGCAGCAGAGCGAGGTAGCCTGCTCCCACATTGTCAAAATTGATCTTGACATTCTTCCAGCGGGCTGCCTCTCCTAGCTGCTCACATTCCGACATATTGTTAACGACATCTATGTCAAACATTTTGTCGTCGGTGGTGTTCACGCAGTGGTAGAACTTTCCGGCAAACAGGTTCACCCCCATGATGCTGAAGATAAGCCAGAAGATCAGGCACACCAGAAGCACGTTCATGATGGAGGGTATCGCCCCGAGGAGCGCGTTTACAACCACCTGCGTGAAACGGAAGTGGCACTATGAGACACAAAACACACACAACCCATTTATTTACATGCACTCACCACTCAAGTCACGCAAATGAATAAGGTGAAGAGACGACTGCAAGGAAAAGCAAGGAGGACACAAACTGTAAAACGTATTGGATGGCTACCATCACAACATATATTTACAGGGAAAGCTGAACAAGAAAGGAAGGACATCTTTAAAAGGGGCCGCGTTCATAGGGGTGGACTGCAATGTAAAAGCAAAACAGAAAAAAAACCTTGTAGATGCAACGGTGACGTCACAAAACGTGTTTAACTGCAAATGAAAAAACACACACACATACATAACAAAGAAAAAAATATATGTTAACAGCACCCAGCAATAGACATCCAGAAGCAACTTCGCATCAGAGAGTATTGATATAAAACCAGAAGAGTGATGAGTCAGGCATGCAGACAGGCTCAGTGAAACATACATGAAGAACGATCATTACCAGAACATCAGTGAAGGTGTACAGCTGACTCAACAAAACAGGCAATGGCCTAATCAGTAAAGAGGCACCCCTGCTTTCAGTACTCAACAGCCACTTCTGTTTGCTCTCTGTATATTTTTAACTGCATAATTACTCAGGTAATAGCGTAGCTATACAAGTGGCATGTTTTGTCATGATGAGAAATGTCATATTTCCAAGTGAGTGCAGTTTTGTCATTACTCAGTTGAGCAGCACTTTGATGCGCCTCCTGTATCTCTGTGAAGGCGTCTCCTTCTGAGATGTGTGGTTGTCATGGGAAGCCTGCATTGCACTGGTATTACACCAGTGTTACGTTAGATACGCTCCTCCCAGGAAATGCACGCACAGAATAAAAAGTCCAAACGTCAGTTTTCATGGGAAGGAGAACCACGGCGAACGACCTGCTGAAAAAAGCTGTGCCGTGTGTATAGTGCTGCGTACAGGTATAAACAACTGTTTTGCTTGTGAGCAGAGTTTAAAAAGCACCACCTTCAGGGAAGGACTGTCTGCCTCTGCTAATGTTAGAGCCAAGTGGGGGTGGGAAAGCGTACATTATGTTTGCTTGGCTGCCCTGACATTTGTGTAGCTCATCTGGGGAAATGTGGGGGGGAGGGGCCTAGCACGTCGTTAACACAGTGCAGGCAGCTGGCGGTGGCAGAGTGATAGTGAAGGCACTGGGCGGGGGGGTGTGCATGGGGAAGACAGATGCAGTGAGTGACCCTGGTGTCACTAACCACCTACTCCTCGTGGAACAGTAGTGCACATGCTGGATCTGAGGGCCCGCGGAGGCTGTGTGCTGGAGGTCAGAGGTCCTGCTGGGAATTACGTACTGGGCTTCCTTCATCACTTACCCTCATTCCCTCAAAGCGTGACAATGCTCTCAGAGGCCTCAGGGCTCTCAGAGTCCTCAGAGACTTTATGGCAGTCAGTTCAGAGTAGCCCAGGGCGTTGGCCACCAGGCTGACCAAGGACACCTAAGAGGTGAGACGGCTTTGTATCATAAACTGAAACTGAGTAGAAACAATGTTGAAAATTTGAGTTTTCACACATTCACATGAAAAATGTGTTTGTGGAGTTTTCCATACACATACCATAAAAAAATCTGGAGTTAAAAATGGGCTTGCAAATATATTAAACAAATCAGTACTTAAAAAAATCACCAGATACATACATCTACAATGAGAAAGTCCAGCCAGCACCAGGCATTGGTGAAGTATTTCGCAAAGCCATAAGCCACCCATTTGAGCAGCATTTCCAGAATGAAGATATAGGTGAAGACTTTGTCTGCGTATTCTAGCACGGTCTTGATGGTCTTCCTTTGCTCGATGTTAATGTCTTCAAAAGCCTTTCGAGAAAGAGGAAAGTGTGAGAATTTTTTTATGAAAAATGAACCAGACTTCACATACATTATATAATATACAGCCATTTGAAAAACGTTATGTCCACTTTTCTATAAAACTAAATGTTTTCACTGAGAATAAAAAGTACTTCTGTCGAATAAAGGGCTACCTTGCAAAAAGAAAGGTCATTGGTTTTTTTGAATGGATTTTGTGCTGTTTATTTGTATTTCCTTCATTGCACCATGTTGCAGTGCATTTCTTGTCTCAGAAAGGAGTGTTTGACAAACAGAATGAAGTCGCATTAGTATGAGTGTGGCACAGGTTAACATGAGTAACCGGAGAGACATTACCTCCATTTGACAATCACTTATGTTATGTAGCGGGGAAAACCAACGCGCGCATCACAACAGAGCGAAGAAGGTACACAGCACAGGTTACCGCCAGCACACACAAACGTTTTCACACGTTTAGCACAACGAGCTCACCAGAGCTCCACTGCTCAGCAGGATCATGAAGATGATGAAGCTCTCAAACCAGTTGTGCTCCACGATTCTGAAACACGTCTTCCTCAGCGTCCACCACGCTTTCCACTTGCCCTCCTCCACGTTGACCTGGCAACACTGGAACTTACGGACACACCCTGGCATTGTGTGAGAAAAAGGGAAACTAATGTAAACTGAGATCATCAAGGAAATCACAGTAAAATCATATTTTGTTCATTGTCTACAATAAGTAGCACCTTAAATTTTTTTTTTCTGGTACAATTACTTTTTTAGAGCTTCGCGCTGAATCGTGAATCACCATGGAGACGCTCTGCCCACAGTAGACAAATCAGTGTAGGAACAAGTGTGAATCCTACCCAGCCAGAAGACTACAGTTAGGTCTTTGGTTTATTTATGGTGAGGGCTGTCTACAGCCAAGGACAGAAGAAAATGGCCTCCCCCACAGACTGCCGCCCTCATTAGAACCTCAGAAGGGATAGAAACCCAGAAAAAATCTGCAGCACAGCAAGAGTGAGGCTATAATTATTAATTAATAACTCAATAATGAGGAGATCTGATTAAGGCTATTGCCACTGTCATTGTGGTCTGTGTGGCTCTTTGCTCATAGAAATCCTGTTTGCATTTAAGCATTGAACAGTTTCTAAAGGGTCTCAGACTAAATATGTTTTGGACTTTTAAAAAACAAAATTGAAGTGTTATATGTACAAGACCTAAATATGTTTGAGTAGAACACTTAAAATACATATATTCTTAAATACATGTAAGTAAAGCTAAAGTGATCTTTGTATGAAATTTTAAAGTGAGCAAAGAGCAAAGTACCATATACTTGTTATCTAATACATATAATACGGATTATATTAGAGGACAGACATGAGTTTTGCTGGTGAAGGATACATTATTTCTTGAAGAGTCAGACAGGTATAAAATTTTAAAGAAAGAGGTGATATGTGTAATATTCTCTATAATCTTGCTATCCATAATCCAGATCCTAAGGCAACCATATTCCACCTTCCCTCCACCTCACTGCCTGCCTGTTCACCCTTTATTTACAGTAGTAAGAGACATAGATTTATTATATCAGCAGCCTCTGGTTCACACACACAGTTTAATGCTGAAAGGCATCACGTTTTTGTTTTGTCCCTCCCAAAGGCACGTGAAGAAATTACTAAAAAGAGGAGAGCTTGGCGCAATGCGAGCTTCGATCCCACCCCCTCCCGGACCTTCTGTGAAGCAGTTCTCTGGGTCCAGTGACTCCTCGGGCTCCAGTTCCACCGACTCCCCCCCATCGCCTGGGGGCCTGATGTCTATGGTGCTGCCCTCGGATGAGCTGAGCTGTGGGTCGGCCAGTTTCTGCAAGGAAAGCCCCACAAAGGCCGCGTTATTCCACCATGCCTGCCACACCTGGCTCTCGTGCATCTTCCAGGGGAGCCAACACTCTTGACTCCTCGTGATCATTGCATTGAGCAGGGGGGGGCAGGGGGTGATGCAAGGCCGCTATATGTCTGCTGACAGAACTGGACTCCCCTTTTGATCTGGATAATTTCATGCAGCATCAATCAAAAATACCCACAGACTTCAGAAAATAGTTGCATTAACTAAGTTTGGATTACCAGTGCACGTCAGACCAAATATAAAGTTCCGCCAGACATGTGGCGCTAACGAAGCAGGAGCTGTAGGTAAGATTGATTTCATTTCGGTCACACGGCATGCAGTTATAAAGGTGCATTCTTCACCAAAGCCCATGATCTGACCGGTCGAACGCGTGTGCCGAGGTATTTTCATGTCCAGTATAAATGTACTCCAGAATTATTTACTTACCGCTGAAGTCCTCATTAACAGAGCATTATCCAAGACACACTTTCATTTTTGACATGAAAACACACATATATGTCCATTCCTTTAAGCCGTAGACAAGCCTCAGTCAATTTAATAAAAAAAGGTGGGACGTTCACATTAGCTTGACAGCAAAGAACAAAGCTGTGCACTTAGACCAAGAAGGCATGGAGTAGGCATCTTTCTGTGTGTGCTGGTGTCATCCTTAAAAATGCCTGTAAATACTGTATTCGATATGAACTGGGGATGTTAACCTTAGCCATTGATGTTACACTGGCGCAGCCTAACATATTGTGTCATATTCTTCTCCCCAGTAGCCAGTTTGTGTTGCAGGGATTACTCCTCCAGGCCATCAGCACTAACGTGCACTATTTTGGCAGCTGCTGCTGATGCCCCAGAGGTCCGTGACACCTCCAAGCATCGGGCGAAGTGCTCGCCATGGCAACAGCTTCACAGAACAAAAAACAGCTGCGGGCCAAGTCAACTTACGGTACCATTTCCAATATGATTCTAACTCCAAGGCAATTAGAAGTGCGTGTGTGTGCTATGTGAGACACTATAGATTTGCCGTACAGTGTTTTAAAATTGTACAAGTGTAACCTGACTTTTTTCTTTCTTTCTCTTTACTAGGTGACACATTACACATCAGTTTCATTTCAATTTACTGCCAAGCCTGGAAGAGAAGCTGAACACCATCACTATATGAATGAAATTTGGAGAGAATCTTTCTAAGTTTTTGCCTGGTTCCCCTGAGGTTGTGTGCACATCTCTGACAGCTCCTGAGCTTTGGTGCCACCTCAAAACGCCATCTTAGGAAGTGCAGCAGCCGGGGCTGTCGAGGGACTCTGCTAATGCGGACTGGGGAATGATGTAAGCATGCTGGAATACAAGGTCGCCTGCAGTGCCCCTTTCTTATGTATTTCACATGCTATGACGCTAAAACCAACAGCTACCTCTGCGAACGACAGCCCAACTTGTAATGCAATGTGAGAAGCACATTTCCTACAGCTGCCACATCACAGTAGAGTGGCACTGAAGCTTAATTACCAGGGGTTCAAATGACAGCATCTGTATTTTCAGCCATTGAAAAGTTCACAACGAAAACCTGATTGTTCATTGCATTTCTATGACACTGAATTTAAACTGCAATCCAATTTGCAAAAATGCATGTAAATATGCATTTGTTATAAAACTTACTCAAACTTATTTGACAGTTTTTAAAATTTTGTTTTTGAAACCCTGCTAATAAAAAAGCATATTGTTCTACATATAAAATTGGTTTATAAAATATTGCAAGCCTCAAAATTACAACGACTTGCTTCCATCATTCCTTTAAGGATTATATTTCTAAAATCAATGCCATGATTAATGTGCAAATTCTGAACCAGTCCTCAAATGAATTTTGACAAACTGAAGCAAAATCCATTCCTCTGCATCAATAACATTTTTCAGGCTCTAGGTGTTCATTATCCATTGAGCAATCAAAGTCAAAACTGACCAATGAAATAAAAGTATGCAAAAAAAAAAAAAAAATGGGATGGAACAGGTGGTGCTGCTCATTCATAAATTATTTTACTATTGCAACAAGGTCTGATGTAAAAGAAAATCTTAACAAAATAGAAAGGCAGATTTACAGCCTCTAATCTGTGATCAACTCAGAAAAAATGGAAGGAATTAAAACATGACCAAGCACAAAAAAAAAAAATCAATGGGCAGTCAATAAATTAGAAGTTTTTTTTTTGCTTAAATGGCATAGGCAATCTCCATGGTTAGTGTTATGTACAATAAATTGGTCTTACAAGTCTCCTCTCATTGAAAACCTTGAGATCGTCTGTGAAACAGCTGCAATAACAATCAAATGGGGTTAAGACGGGTAAGAATCACGCCCACAGGAAGTACAACAACCCTGTCTGTTTTCACCAATCAACAAAAGTGCAGAAATACATACGCACAGAATGACCAGCTAAATTATAAGACAAGTTGCAGTACTTTTCAAGCAGGGCCGATGATAAACTCAGACCATTCTAATTGCATTCAGTACAGTAAAATCAGACATTAGAAGCAGCAGCATCTGGAAATGAAAGCAATATCAGAATGCACAAAATCCTTTTACGGCGAAAGTGTTAGTTATGTGCGCTGAATATACCGATGCAGTTTCATCAGACTTTTAGTACAGCGGGAAAGCGGGATAACCAAACACCACAAAATTACAATTAATTAAAAAGCTCTTATAGCCTTTTGAAAGTATTGTATACAATTAAAGCTGGTGATACAGATCTGTTCAAATGCTGCATGACTGTTAAGCTGACAGGGAAAGCCAGTGGAATTAGGTGTTCTGCACTGCAAAGGGGAGATTCCTAAACAAATAAGTCACAGCACAATGGCACAGCCAGGCAGGCCACTCTATTTACAGGTGAACGACGGGCTCAGGCACGGCTGACGTGGGCGGGGCCCACGCTTCCATACTCCGGGGATTTCAGAAATCACCGGCTGACTTGCAATCGTGACATTTCGGGTTCAGGTGGGCAGTTGGCTTGGGTCTCTCAACTGAAGGGTGACTTGGACTATGACACTGTCTCCGAGGACGTGTCACTTTGCGGCCCTGCTGCAGGCCTGATAGGGTGAGTCATCACAGCTGGTCTGCACGTGCGGCACGTGGGGTTTCTGTGATGGAGGGGCCATGCTAATAGCTGCTTCTCCCTCTAACTGGCTATACCCCCCACCTCAACAGTGTGGCTGTTTAGAGCAATGCAGGAGCTCCGCACAAATCTGAGAGGGGCTTATTTACTGCCGTACTACCAAAAATAACACTGCACTGCTTATGGAGACCCTAAGAGTAAGTCCTATCGCATTGCCAGAGAACATTTTTTTTCCCAATTAAAAAGCAAATACTTGTTGATAGAACATGGTGAAAACAGACCCTTGGTTACTTTTCACCTAGGTAACTGGACCACACAAGTGTGCTTCCCTAGGATTTAATAATTTTCTTCACTCAACTGAACCACAACAGTTCACAGTGAGCTTATCTTTCCCACTACTGCTAGCTCCATGGTGTTTACAAGAAAGCAGTTCGCAATCAATTTTTAAAGAGCGCTCTGAAAGTGTATGAGGCATACAATAACATAAACCACATAAATTCTGGAGCGATTGCAATCTAATAACAAATCTTCGGTACTCCCTGCTCTGATGTGAAACATGTACTTCAGTGGTGTACTATACAAGACCTTAAAAACATTTCCCACCAAATTCCAAGCTGTGCCCATGAGTCAGCTCAACAGAACACAGTCATGTGACAATGAGTTCTTGCCCTGTCTACCAGGCCTCTGCGTCAAAAGCATTATTTACTCATAGCATAGTTTTTTCATCATTTCCTCTTTTATCAGGTCCCTCTTTGTACCATTGTGACAAACACCTGAGATGACATTACTGGAGAGACGACTCAAAGTCAAAGCGACCTCTGCACTATCCACTACCTCCAGGCAATCCTGATCATAACAAAGCAAGCAAAACTGGCCTTACCTCTTTGCTGCCTTCTATGTCAGATGACTCGCTGCTGAAGTCCTCAGTATTGAGGTTCTCGAAGTCAGATTCGCCCACAGCGATGGGCACGGTGACAGTGAGGCTGGGGTTGTGAATGAAGGACATGTAGTCGCTGTCGTCGATCATGTACTTCCCCAAGCCGCTGCCCAGGCCGCTGGCTGTACCGTTGCCTTCCTTCAGGTACTCGGGCTCCCGGGTGAGATCTACTGCGGTGTGGTTGGAAATACAGTTCTCCACCTTGCTGTGGAGCTCCTCGAGAGCCTTGACTTCATCGAGCGCCCTCTGCTTCTTCCCCATGCACAGGCTCTGGAAGAACTGACGCAGCATGGCCTTGATAAAGTCGATGCCGCGGTGGATGCGACCCACGGCGATCTGCAGGTTGTTCATCTCGCTGTCGTCATCCGTCGCAGCCAGGTTGTCGGCGCTGAACGAGCTGAGCAGCAGGGCCAGGAACAGATTCAGTACCTGCGTGGAAGGGGGATAATCCGGCATGCTGTAACACACGGCATGGGATAAACCTCCTTCACAAACATGCCGTGACGCATTCCATTGGCTATGCCCTTGTTGCTCTCAACATCACTCTGAGCAAGACAACTCCACACTATATTATCTACTACATATCTTTCAGCCTGAGCGAGTATTGATGACTGAATACAACTGGAGTTCATCCGAGGCCTACAGTTCACAATCTCTCTGTCTGCATCCCAGGCAGCACTGCTGATGAATAGCCCTATATTGTAACTGAAAATATATTAACACGTCATAAAATCATAACTTCAGCCACTCTGCTGATTTCATTTCATAGACTTTTCAGACACCAAAGCAATTACAACGTACGGCTGGAGTTCATATTTCTTAAAAAACTATCCTAACGCAATTGCCAGTAATACTGTGTCATTTACTGAACAGCAGAGTAATGATTCAGTTGCTGAAGCTTAAATTGCCAGACGGAGCCTTGCCAAGAGAGCTGACAAACTGTGAACCGGGAGGAGTTAGGAGCAAGAACGCACCACCAGGTTCCCAATGACCATGACCATCATGAAGACGATGAGACACATGCTCTGTCCAGCCACCTCCATGCAGTCCCACATGGTCTCGATCCACTCGCCGCACAGCACGCGGAACACGATGAGGAACGAGTGGAAGAAGTCGTTCATGTGCCAGCGGGGAAGAGTGCAGTCTTCAGAGATCTTGCACACGCAGTCCCGGTAGCTCTTGCCAAACAGCTGCATGCCCACCACGGCGAAGATGAAGACGATGATGGCCAGGACCAGTGTCAGATTGCCCAGGGCGCCCACGGAGTTCCCGATGATCTTGATGAGCATATTTAGAGTGGGCCAGGACTTGGCTAGTTTGAAGACCCTTAGCTGCAAACATCATCCAAATGTCATGAAATATGGTGACCTCTCTTGATTTTCTATAAGTTACAACAAAAATGCTAAGATTTTAGCATTATATTTCAGAAAACAAGACTTACCAGTCGGAATGACCTAAGGACAGACAATCCTTCCACATTGGCCAGGCCGAGCTCCATTAAACTGAGGCTGACGATAATACCATCAAATATATTCCAGCCTTCTTGAAAATAGTAGTAAGGATCCAAGGCAATGACTTTGAAACACATCTCAGCTGTAAATATGCCTGTGAAAACCTGCACAGTGAAGCAGAGGAAAAAGATCACAAACAAGCAGTTAACTTCTCCTGACCTGATCCCACCACAAATGTTGTGTGGGGCTGCACAGCTAACTCGAAGCTCAAAAGCATTGTAAGACTTACCAAATTTCCCACAGAGAGCACGGTGTTGAACTCCTTAGTCATGGGATAGTGCTCCATGGCCATAAAGAGCGTGTTGAGCACAATGCAGATGGTGATGGCCAGGTCCACAAATGGATCCATCACAATTAGGTTGACAATCTCTTTGATCTTCAGCCACAGTGGACAGCAATCCCAGATGAGGAAGGTGTTTGCAAACTTGTACCAGCATGGAGGGCATTTTTGTCTGGATTCCTCAAGCTCTGTATGTGTACGCAATACAGATAAAAAAAGCATGTCATTGTTTACATTATTGCATTCAGTAAAGGTCCTAACATGCAAAACGTATAACACAACTAAAATTAAACTATTATCTTTGATCCATTTTCAGTTAAACATTTAAGGAGATTAACAGAGGACAGCCAAGCAGAACATACCCTCCATTGTGTTTGTTAAAATACTGGCAACGCTCAGGGCACGTTGCCTGGCAGCCGGGTCTTCCAAAAACTCCATGGAGGTTTGATGGGAACCAGACCTCTTCTTCTTTTGAACTTCCGTCTCAGTTGTTGTGCCCTGGAGAGGCAAACGGAGTTTGAAAGGTCACCAATCAAAAGAAACATGCAAAAAAACGCAGCATTCTATTTGCAGGTGTAGCACTGAGAAGTTGAGGATGGGAGCGAACGTCTACAACATTAGAAAATCGATGTGTCTCAGCACGACTCTTTATGTGCATACTCTTCAATGATTTTTGCATTGTGTTACATGGGCTGTATAAGCAGCTGACAGAAACCAGAAGAGAACGGAGGAAGCACACTGAAAGCAGACAGAACTGGCACAGCGGATCAGGACAGCACAGTGCGACAGTTGCCTAAACACAGCATCTACACCAGTGTGAGCAGGCCACGGGCGCGGACCTGCGCTGTCCTTACATTGTCATCGGTAGTGGGCTTATCTACAGTCACCTCTGGCAGCAGGAGTCCAGCAGGAGATGTGGGCACAGAGGCTCCGCCCACCAGGGACACCACCCCATTGCAGTCCACGGTACTGTGCATCTTGCCGTTGGCCGGCAGCAGGACGCGTGACGACACGCTGCTTTGGCTGATGTTGCTGCTCCGGCGCTCTACGCGGCGTGGCACGAACAGGGAGCCCCGGCGACTCTCGCTGTCTTCAAACGTGCTGTGCTCGTCATCGGCGAAATCATTCTCTGAGCCCATATCCCGTGCCCGGCCCCGGAAGCTGAACAGGCTGGCACGGCTGTTCCTCCGGGGTGAGAACAGAGAGCCTCGGACACTGAGGAGTGACTGAAAAAGACACTTTCTTTAGGACTCTCACTGTACTGACTGAGACAGACACATTCTTTTGCTGTCCCGCTGTACTGACAGAGACAGACAAATTCTTTTGCTGTCTCACTCTACTGACTGAGGCAGACATGTTCTTAAGGTTTTTCACTGTAGTGACTGAGACAGACACATTCTTTACCTTATGTCATTTTCTTCATATGAATAATGTCTGAAACAAATGGCACTCCGGTAAAATAACTTATTAACACTCACTAAATCCTCATGCCACAAGTTTATTCTGATAATAAAGAAGTAAGCATTATAATGACTCAGGAAAACAGGAAAACAAATGTGTAAATTTGCAAAATGAACATCACCATATTATGAAAGGATGCTATTTCATTAATTTCAATGGTAAAATAATGGGAAGCATTTTTGTATAAACCATACAACTGCAAAAACAGTACAGGAAAAGGGTAATAATGTAAGCTGAATTTTAGGTACTATATCACAACTGCATTAAGTACTTTCCTAAAGTAATGAAGAGGACTCTACTTTTATTCCTGTCATTGTGAGGTAACCCCATTTTACATCTGGATGGTAACAACAACATCAGCCTTTCTGTAATATGTAACCCTCAGAGTGGAGGACATGAAGTCAAAGTGTTAAGGTGCAGTGAGTGAGTATGGTACGATGAAAGACATAAACCCAGGCAGGACCTGTGCCACACACCTGGTGTGGGGATGAGTGTCTCTTCTCGTAGGACAGCCTGTTGCCATCGATGGAGAAGCGGAAGCCTGTCCTTTTGATGCTGTCCTCTGACTCAGACTTGTGAAACTTCTCAATGTCAGCCTTCTCCTCCTCGCCCCCCTCCCTCTGTCTCCTTTTCTTGCGCCGGTTGCGCCTCTCCTTGGCGCTCTTGGAGCTGAGCTTGGATGCCTCTGACGAGGATTCTGTGAGGCCCCCCCTCCCGCTGTACTCCCCGCTCTCCGTGGCGGCGGCGGCTGCTGCTGCGGCGGCGGCCTGCCAACCAACCAACACACGGTTATGGTTGCCACAGCAACACGGGGTCTATTCCTCACGAACATGGCAGTGGAGCCCTGATCTAAGCTGGTTTAGTTCGAAAAATAAATTGTAGAAAAACACGGCGTTGGTCCAAACCCACAACCGCTTTGTTGCAGCACCATCACAGTCAGCAACAAGGACTTGCAAAAATATCAGGGAATGCTTAGTTAACATGGGCTATATATGCAAGTACAGTTTTCAGGATTGGCCGCAATAATGAAAGTCTGTTCCTACAGCTAAAAGCTCCTCTTGAAAATCATTTGGAATTAGTTACAATATCATTGAGTCTTTAAATGCCATCAAATCAAAATCAGAATTATTTTCACATTTCCTCTCCATCCTGTGAAATTTGCCCGCTGAAATTTAATGGCAGAGTCACAGTGGGTCAGCAGGCAGTGCTGTTGCATCTTCATGCTCACAGGTTTGAACTTGGCTCTTGGCACTGTGTTTGTGTGCACGCATGTGGGTACTATAGCTGCTCTGGTTTCTTTTGGTGGTCCAAAAGCATGCAGTTGAGATGAGTGGCCCCTCCAGTATGAGCAGATGCTCCATGTTAGTACTGACATGTGAGAGATCTGTGCTGCGTGCCCTCAGCCTGTGTGCTGTCTGGGATTAGCTCCAGCACTGCCTTACACAGGGTACATAGTTGGAACGTAAATTAATGATATTTGTGAGGATAAAAAAGACAAAGTTGAGAACATAATGACAGTCAGTCATCTTCTATACCACTTCATCCAGTTAAGGGTCACAGTAAGCCTGGAGCCCATCCCAGGACACATAGGGCGCAGGGCAGGGGACACCCAGGGTTGGGCACTATGGGCAGTTTGGACACACCAATCAACCTAACCTGCATGTCTTTGGACTGTGGGAGGAAACTGGAGAACCTGGAGGAAACCCACCAAGCACAGGGAGAACATGCAAACTCCACGCACACAGACCTAAGGCGGGGCTCCAGGCCCAGGCCTGGAGGTGCGAGGCGACAGAGCTAACCACCACGACACCATGCTGCCCCATAAAGACAGCAATAATCTTAAATAAAAATGGTTAATGTTAAGTAAAATGTGTTCTATACTTCAACTGCAAGAAAGGAACTTAATCACCCTGACAAAAGGGAAGTCCACTTGTACAGTGCGTTAATTTAACCTGTTCCCTGGGAAAAACTGGACTCTATCATGGAGTTCTTTGAGAAGACAGCAGAGCAGCTTTACGCTGCATGAGGCACCGTGGGATACGTGAGGAGCCCAAAGAGAGGAGAGTTTGGCTACCTGAGCTTCTTCTTGCTGTCTCTTCAGTTGTTCCAACATGGCCTGAAACTCCTCCTCTTTCTGCTGGGCCTCTTCCATCGTGGCCTGGTTCTGCTCATCATAGGCCATGGCCACCACAGCCAGGATCAGATTGATCAGGTAGAAGGAGCCCAGGAAGATCACCAGCACAAAGAAGATCATGTAGGGCTTGCCTGCAGCTCTTAGGGTCTGAAACACAAGCCCCACAATGCTTTGGGACACCATGGTAAAGGCTACCGAGCATACAAGAATAGCTGCTTAATGAAACTGCCAGCATGTAACAATACACCACTGTTCCATGCATAATGTTCTTAAAAAAGAACTTGAAAGTATTTATAACACAATAAAAAGGCCCATAATATCTTGTGTATCCATACAGGATATAAATGTTACATAAAAACCAAGTATGTCTATGAGTCAATGCAACTCGTATATTTTCTACTTATTATAAAAGCTCAACAAAAACCATAAGCCAAATAAGTCGTTTTTAAATATATGTCATAGCTGCGTTTCCATGTATGAATGGTCATAGAACCAAAGCAGAAAAATCTCACCACGATTCCCATTCATTCAGAACAAACCTGCTGGTAGAGATTCTCCCAGTAGTCCTGAGTCATAAGCCGAAAAAGAGACAGGAAGGCCCAGCTGAAGGTATCAAAACTGGTATAACCATAGTCTGGGTTGCGGCCTGCCTTGATGCACATGAATCCCTCTGGGCACACCCTGTAAAACATTCATTTACTCTGTCACTGAACAACTGTTTCTGAAAGAAGAAGTCTTGGACCGGATATATTTCACTGTGATTGTGAAGTACAGAAAAAACTGTTCAAATCTTTACCCAGCATCACTGCCATTTCCACAAAGAAGAGCATCTCTTCGAGACGGTAGGAAGTAATAATTTCCTAAGTGAACAAAAAATGACCCAAAATTAGACTCAGCATGCCATTAGAGGTTGACTAGCTAATTGAACAGCAGTACACAAATACTCAAGTCTAAAGCAACGTCCCCAACCACCTGGCCGCTGACCGGCACCAGGCCACGGATCATTTGGTACCGGGCTGCACAGAAAGAATAACAAACATTTTATTTTCAATTTTATTATGCACCTTGTTATGCTTTATTTCGTGCATGCAAGGGCCAGCTGTGAAAAATTGTCTTACATGAAACTGGCCCGTGGTGCAAAAGAGGTTGGAGAGCGCTGTTGTAAAAAGCCTAACAAAGCCCGGGGCTGTTTCCTGTCTTTGTGTGCTTACAACCACAAGGGCAGCATGACAACAACCTGCAGTGCACAGCTAACACACACCACACGCAGCCTAGCTGCAGCAGCACAGCTAACACACACCACACGCAGCCTAGCTGCAGCAGCACAGCTAACACACACCACACGCAGCCTAGCTGCAGTGCACAGCTAACACACACCACACGCAGCCTAGCTGCAGTGCACAGCTACACACTTCCACAGAGGATTCCAAAAAAATGAGAAACGCATTTACATAATTCAACACGTAGTGCGCTTTTACTGTGTACTTGAAAACAAGATGCTCGCTCAAGGGTACAGCAGAAAGGGGCCAAATGGTAATTTGACCCCTTAACACTCTGGCCATGAGTGTACAGCCAGGAGCAGTGGGATACTTGTATCCAACCCATCAACTCTGAGTCAGTGACTTAGGATTCTCTTTCTGCGGCTGCCCTGGGCCTACCCTCACATCTGTCTTCGGAGCCAAAACCTTGTACCCCCCCAACTCCACCATCCCCACAAAACCCTGGATGACTCAGCGCTGGCTAGCTAAACACGGCACTTGTCTCAAAGACATACGGACATTTCTGCGATTATCTCCCTCGCTCGCTGACTTCCGCGCCTCTCCGGCACACGCCCCGTAGCCATTTGTGTCATTCCACATCACACTTTGCTGCAGCAACGTTCCCCCATTTCCTCGCTTTTGCCCCATGAGTCAGAGAATCTGACGCCGCGAGAGCAGTCCCTGTTAACCTCCAAACAGCTAAAGAAAAAAGAGGTACTTACTTTCATCGTTGATATACTCGGTCCAGTTGAACGCCTTTGTCAGGTTAAATTCTGTCTCATTCACCTCCATGGAGTGGTTTTCAGGGGGGATCCTTATACACTTGTGCCTTAAATTACCCATGAACAGCTGTAGTCCTATTAGCGCAAAGACACTCAGACAGAAGACGGTAAGAATCATCACGTCAGAGAGCTTCTTCACCGACTGGATCAGGGCTCCCACGATGGTCTTCAGGCCTGAAAGAGATAACAGAACCCTGTCCTGTTCTTTAAGGAACTCCATGCTAGTTGGGAAAAATTACCAAGTAGTTTAACCTCTGCAAATGTCTTAATGTCATGCGTTTGCAGGTCAAAGGTGTTCTGTAAGCTGACGTGTTCAATTTGCTTGTTAGAAAGAAACAGCGTAAATATGAGCTTTTGTTAAAAAAAAAGACCTGGCGCCCATTCAATTGTGAAATAACCATCTGCTAATAAAATCTTTTCTGGTTCGGCCATTTCGTCAATAGCCCATCTTCAATTTTCCACAATTAAAATGTGAGCCATGGAAGCAGTTTGTCTTTTCTGAAGTGCATCTCCAAGTGGATGACCAGGCTCCTGCTTATATCACATGCCTTCAGGGTCAGCTTACAGCTCCTTGAAAGTGTGTTAAAGGGTCAGTTTGTCTTCCAAATTCATGTAGAAATGCTCAGCTGTTACTGAAGCGCTAGCGTCATTAAAATTTGGGTGATCTGTTACAATACAGGTTTGCGTGATCTGATTTTGAATGAGCATGTGTTATAAACCCCCATAAACACTTGGAGCAGAAAAGATGGCTGTCAGTGACATAGGAGCATGCAGTGTACATGAGTGCATGTCGGGGCGAGGCCAGCCACGCGACACGCCCTCACGCCGCACGGGCGCACACAGTTGGGGGAAACCAGTACAAGCACACAAAAAGGAAGGAAAGGAAAACCAGACGCTGCCACAAATGCAACAAAACAGGCTGGATTTTGCAATGTCTCATGCAAAAAAAACGATCTACTGAACTCCCAAGGCTGCTCTAACAAATAAATATAAAAACAAAGCAAAAATATCTAAAAGCAGGGAATCCATTCGAAGCGAATGGACTGGCTTAGTGTTCCTGCTTTTACTGGCCGCTTTGCTCTGTGAGAGGCAAACAGTCAGACCTAAAGAAAAGTGTAAGGTGAAGTGAGCCTTTTTTGATGGAGTGAACACCAGCCTTCAGCCTTTAACCTTTAACCTTTAACCTGGCTCTCACCTGGGATGACCGATATAGTTTTCAGGGCTCGGAGAACCCTGAACGTTCTCAGTGCCGAGACATTGCCCAGGTCCACAAACTCTGTCACATATCTGTAATAGGGGAGGTCACACACAGACGCCATGACAGGACACCACGGAGCAGTTGGAGGAAGCATCACACAAGGGCTGTCTGACACCTAACAGTGAGCACTCCTTACCTGGGATTACTGAAATAGTTTTCAAAGCTCTCAGTACTCTGAAAGTGCGAAGAGCTGAAACATTGCCTAGGTTTACAAACTCTGTTACATACCTGCAGGATTAAATGCACAGTTACAATAGGACTATACACGGCGCTCAGGGTTCCACATATAAATGCCTTCAACTGCCTGATCTAGCTGGGAACATCGTGTGCAGGGACCTGACATGTATGTGCCTGTTGTAGCACTAAATAGCATCTTTAGCTTCGTGTCCAATCACAAAGCCAAGCAAAGTGAATGAAAAACATGACCGCAGAGAACCTTCGCTGTCAAAGAGTCCTCCTTTCAGCGTGTCTAGCATCTTGTGCTAATGGCCCGGGTATAATACAGGCTGCTATGATCCTTTTGCTGTAGGGCTAAAAAGCATTTTAGGGAAATACAAAAGTGTCTCTTTAATTGTTTCCCTCCTCCCGCTGTGACGTCGACAAAAAACGACTGTATTACGCAAACAGCGGGTCATAGCTAATTCAGTTTTGTATTGCAGACCCAGACAAACTGGAAGAGTGTCTGCTAGATAATAGAAATGTTTCAGTAGACAGGTTTAGGTCAGTGGTGTGAATTAAGACAGTAGTATAGTATATGTTAATGTAATGTGGAAATTATAACACCAGGGACTGCTGTAAGGTTAAGAAGTATGTATGATATGTTATACTGCTATCATGAGTAGTTATTAGTCATAAGATAAAAATATTATAGCTGGCTCTGCAAAGTATAATACTTACGCCATGAGAATAACACTGAAATCCAGCCAGTTCCATGGATCTCGCAGGAAGGTGAACTTTCCTACACAGAAGCCTCTTGCAAGAATTTTTATGAGAGATTCAAAAGTGTAAATTCCAGTGAACGTATACCTGTTCAAAATATGCATGACACACTTTTGACTTCCAGGAAAATGAAACAATTCGGCAATATTGATACTTGAATTTTATGACAAGAAAACCATGCATATGTATTGTAAAGAATAAAGAAATAAATTAATCTGCGACTTACTCTACATTCTTTGCCCATTCCGGGGGGCTACTCAGTGTCATAAACGCACAGTTGGTCAAGATAGTGCACATGATAAAAAAGCTGAACATTGTGGAGGAAACTGTCAAGGAATCACATGGTCAGCTGTTGTATAGCATCACCAAACTGAGCTGAAGTAACAGAACTTATCTGCCTAAAACATCAACAATACACAGACACATGTTCAATACCCAGGTTCTATAAGGAAAGGATATGAATGTACCAAAACCTTAATTGATATTCTTCTAAGAATGTTGAAGGGACTTAAGATGTACAAGGCAGGAGTGGCATTAAAGCGGAAGATTGCTTTTCCACGGTTCAATACTATAAAGGTCTAGAAGAGACACAAAAAAGGGAGGAGGGAGGGAGATTTTTTTTTGTATCTGTACATTCAAACAATGATTTCCAAAGCCAAATTCCATTCTGTGCACAACCCTGTGTTATAGTTCATTTCATTTGGGCAACATCCTCCAAGCACTAAAACGTAGTCCACCAGCTGGTCTGGACTGTTAGTATGAGAAGACCCCTGGAGTGTCAGATACTTCCAGTTGGCAGACTGAGGCACCCTGCCAGGCTGAAGCAGGTGAGAACAACTTCAGAGTTAGTGAGCACTGCACCCTGGACTGGTGAACGTAACATGACTAGTTACCACTCCACAACCAAACTGTCTAGTCCTCAGAACTGTAGGCTGTGCACCTGGTGCTGGAAATTTAACATGGCTAGTTACCGTTCCACCACTAAGCTGCCTAGTCCTTCAGAACTGTACGTTATGCAGAAGTGAGTGTAATGATGTAACCATCACCATGTAAGGAGCATGCCCCTGCAGGGACACGCTGATTAGTCTGCTCTGAGGACCAACACAGTGCCTGTTCCACCGCTACTATATCGGCACCTACAAACAGGTGTCGTCACCCGAGCTACGGTGACGTTTTGTGTAGGGTCACACCATGCATCAGCACCCATAACAACACGACCGAGCAACAGACATCAAAGCTGGCAACGAATGCATCTGTGCCTGGGATGCGTAAGCCACGGCCGCTGCGAGAGGAGGGGCTTGCTGCCTGCACATGTTCGGCTATGTGACAGAAACACAAAGCAGGAACATTCTGATGCTCCACTGATGAAGCCTCAAGAGTTGCTCAGAAAGGAAACCCCTTTGATCAAAACATCTGCACGATCCACCACAATTACTTCTGTTAATACTTACTTATGAAACTCTTAAGTGTTCAAATATATTCCCAGCATTTTCATACCAAGCAAAAAAAATCTCATCCTTTCATCAGCATGTTAATTACAGGGCAATAAAGTATAAAATATCAATATACTGCAATAAAAGAACAATTATAAGAACAGTATCAGAAATCATGGCAGAGCCTGTCATAAAAATGTCTTGTCCAATCAAATGCTGCCCCTGGTACACCTGTGTCTTTAAGCCCGCCTACTAATGAGCCCCAAGAGGACTCACTTTCTGACTGCTGTAATAAGGGTCCAGATCCTCCAGGGGAGTGGACACCAGTCCGTTTGGTATGTCCCCATAAATAAAGGGCAGGGACTTCCCAGCCTCCAGGTCGCTGTTGGGCTTGGGGCCATTTTCATCATCCTCATCACGCTGCTCTCCTTTGGGCCTCTTCGCCTTCTCCTCAGCAATCCGCTTCTCGATGGCAACGAGAGACTCGGGACTAAACGGGATGAAGCTGTCTGGTCCTGGCGGTACAAGGAGCTGTGCCATTTTTTCATCCTGCACCTTCAGAATGAACGGTTAGCCTCCTGCATAAGAAAGTGCTAAAACAACAAGAAGGAAAACGGGACACCCTGTTAACCACTGAAAAAAGCTAAACCCATGCGCATATGTGGTAAAAGCAGAGCATACATCCAGAGTGGCTCCCAGTGGAACACCAAACTGAATGTAACAGCAGAAGTTAATGTACGAGAGTGCCAACCCTTAAGCTAATTTCCCACTTGATAACTGCTACAGTGAAAGCTGATGGCAGAGGTGGTAACTTAAAAATGTAAACTTTTCTGTTCATATGTAAAGGGCACACTCACACCATCGACTTCAGCAATTAGCACCAGATATTTACAGCATCAACACCCCCAAAGTGGAATAAATGATGACGTTAAAGGCACGTCAGATTTCCTACTCTTTGTGGGCATTCTCGTCCCCAAAAGCGAAGACGACCTGTGCATCTCAGAAAAATAATATTAATTTGGACAAATTTTTTTAATCCCACAGTTAACAAGTGAGGTGGTGGTCCTCCCATGCTACGATGGGTCAACAGCATCATCTTGAAATATACTCTTATCAATTAAAAATGGACTACAAAAAAAAATATCCATCCATCCATCCATCCATCCATCCATTCTCTATACCGCTTATCCAATTCAGGGTCACAGGAAGCCTGGAGCCCATCCCAGGAGGCACTGGGCGCAGGGCAGGGGACACCCTGGGCGGGGTGCCAACCCACCACAGAAAGCAAATATAGTACAAATAGTATAGCAAAAACACAAAAAAGGGGAGAAAAACCCAGACAATTGTCCAACAACACAATTACAAAAGCAGGAGTTACCAAGTTTAGGCAAGATTGACCTGGCACAGGTCAGTTCATCTTAAAGCTGTAGAGCAGAGATGCTATGCTGGTCTGGAACCAGAACCAAAGATAAACAAGCAACTGGGGAAGCACTACATAGTGGAATGGCCACCACATCAATTCCAGATCAGATCTGTGTCTTCACAAAACTGAACTAGTAATGTACCTGTAAACAGCTATACTCTACATGATCAGTCCCACAAGTACACCACTGGCTCAGAAGCTGAAATAGTTGAGGGAAAGAAAACAGATGTTCATAAATATAAAGATGTCTACTAAACCCATTTTGGGACTCTTTAGTAGCCTTGCTGAACCACCATGATGACACTGGCTTCTTCTTCTTGATGTTTAGCCAGTGGGACAGCTGCACTATAGCATGGCAGAGGAAAAAGGGAATACCACATATAACATAAACTCCTTCGCTAATGATAAAGCAGTCAAATAATCGCTGGCTTCTATTTGATTATTCAATCTCTCATCCACACAAGCACGAGTTTCTAATGACCCCTTTGAAACATCTGCAGTATAGGATTTTAAAAGCTTTTTTTAAACAAGTGCATTTTGAAAAACAAACTAAGTGTATGCCTTACATTAGTGAGTCATTACGACTTCTGTGTAGGTGTTTGCTGTGCTATGTGAGATTACAGGTGCACAGACTTCTCCTCGCCAAGGTACAAATGCAGCCTCTCAGCTTAAAGGACCTCCACTCTGCCCTCGCTTGCAAACCTCATACCTTTCTTGATAACCTCTGAAGATTCTACATCCTCATGCAGTTTTGTCAGAACCACCGGTGACTGAATCTTCATATACCAAGCACCCAGTTTAAGGGACTCCCCACTGGTTGTTTAACCAGCTATTTGGTACCTTTCTTTGAATTCCCACTTTTTTTCTGTAGATACAGCTATTGAAATAAGGCCAACATGTTGTTTACATATGTTGCAGTTAAAATATTTGGTATCACTTCAGTTTAGGAATCTTATGTTGACATACAGTGCACAATATAACCGACTATAATCAAAAGCATAAAACATTTAAACAATAAAATCCAAAAGATGATTTTATTTTGTGAAATTATTTTCCAGTCCCGTGTTTTACTGAAACCATTGTATTTTACTGAAACCATATTATTTATAAATCAAAAACTTCTGTCTCTAGGCCAGCATTCATTATCATTCATAAACATCCATAGCAAGTTATTTCAATTGACATATGCAATAGGGTTGTCCATTTTATTAACACATATGTGCTACAATTGACGTCAGTTGTCATAAGTCACTATGGGTGTTTAAGAATAACTTCTAACGCATCTAAGTAGGCTAATGAATGATAATGAACAAATACCAGGTGTTAAAATTATGCCACAATTTATGAACATCATGTATGTCAACACAAAACACCTACTTCATAAAGTGTTGCCAGCTATATATATATAAATATATATTGATTTTTTTTTCCCAAAGCGTGAAGGTCCAAGGGGACTCAGTTTCACCTAGAATAATCCATTCTAGTTTACAGGAGCATGCACATTCCGTCTGCATGCGCTGCCGGGCGGAGCACAGTTCTGTCGCATGCAGGTAGCAGCCACCATGGAGCAGGGTGACACATGGGAAAGCCAGCCTTCCTATTCTGAATAATGGGACACACTATCCAGAATGGAAATCTTGAACAGGGTGAGCAGAGGGTCGTCGTGGTTTTATACACAAATTTGAGGTTTTTTTTTTTTGCCATGTCCTTCATTATCACATCTCAAAGTCTCAAGTCGACCATGACTGTGCACTCAATGTGAGCTGAGTTTTAGTACGGCGTACTTTCTGACCGACAAATTGCCATGCGGCCACTGTGGAAATTAGCTGATTTCTGTTTTCAAAGACAGGCATTAGGATTGGGTTCAATCTGGTTGTTTAGGAAGAAACTCACAAAAAAGATGGATGAAATGGCACATATATCATTCTCCTTGTGGCCTCTGCTAGCTTCATATTACATTATTTTTATGTGCATACAAACATAAATGTATACTTAAATTTTTTAAACCAGTGCACCACATTCCAGTATGAAATGTATGAAATGCTTTATGGTTAAAAAACAATTCTTTAAGCTTTTGCAAAGCTTCTTTTTGTCTAAAATGAAATTTGGACGCAACCCCCAACTTAGGATGTATTCAATGAATTGCCAGGGTGGAGTCATGCCAGGTCCCTGGTACCAACCTTTGTCTAAGCCCACGTGCGGAGGCCCCTCCATTAATACAAGATTTTTTGCCATCCATTTATTTTAGAACGCTTCTACCAGAGCATAGGGTCCGGCTGGAAGACAAAAACACTCACACAATAATACAGTTCTCTTGGCAACAAGGCAACAAATGAAATCTTCACTTTAATTAGTCACAACTCGGATACTACATCTACCTGAAAGTGATTATCTATCTGCTGGTATGGATGACAGCCCAAAACAGCAGAGACACATGGAAGAAAAACAGAACCTGCCATGCATTACTAAATTAAACGAACATAAAAATTTAAAATTCCATTTGTATTGTACAAGTTCATTTACATATAAAAGCAATAAGAAGAAATCAAGCTAATACTACATTTATACTACAGTGAATCTTTTTTAACTTCTCAACAAACTAAAATTGTCAGCACAAAATGTTCAAGTTTAAAAAGCTGTCATATTACAGGTAAATAATAAAATGCAATCGAGCAGTCAACCAGTATAATTAATTTATATTAACATTCAATAAACTTTTATAAATAAACAGCAATAGACTATATGTGTGTAAATATTGACTTCTGAAGGAGCACTACTGTACTGAGGACAACTGAAAATAAAAACATATGTCTTCAGCAAACAATTCAGCAAAAATGAAAAGCACTGTCATGAAAAGTACAGAAATTAAAGGCGCGACAGTCAACAAAGTGCAATTAAGTTCAATTAGAGCCATTACAGCAATGCAGAGGTTAAACAAAAAGAAACAAATTGCAAAACCATGGACAATAATAAAACATTTAAACAAGCAGAGCCCCCCCCCCCCCAAAAAAAAAAAGAAAAACAATTGTGCCCCGTAAAAAAACAAACATTATAAAGTGGTCTGACTTTTCTGGCTCATTCTGTGGACTACTATAGAAACCTGCGCTTCAAAGGCGGGTTCTGTCTGAAGTAACGTCAGGGAAACTATGGCGACCGGCTTCCCCTAAAACGTGAACGGTGATGGAGATAGCTGAGTGAGTGGTGTGGTGGGTGCCAGCTATGATGGTTTTGTCCTGTGCCAAAGTAAACAGTAATGTGTTAGGATGTTGAGTCTTTCTGCCCTCACTCTCACACTCTGGAGGGACAGCCTGTAGTTTATTTGTCTACAGCCTTGTGGTTCATTAGTCATCCATGCCCTCCGCGTACAGCAGACCATTTTAATTGTGCTTAGATATATACGGTATGTGGTGCTGCTCCAGTTCAATGACAGATTCCTTCTTGTTATTTCCAGTGAGAGCTGCTGGAAGCGGTTAAAGATTCAAAACGGCATGACATTTTGTTTTGGTGGCTCTGTAATTGGACAGGAACCTCATGTCTGTAGTTTACATTTCAACCGGTGAGGCTGGGCTATCTCTGTTAGCTCAAAACAAAGTCACAAGAAAACCTTGAATAAAAGAAATCTATAAATAAAATGGCTGAAGGTATAGCCAAGGTCTGCATTTTCAAAGTATGTGTACATGTTTGTTTAGCTGTATGTCCCTACCTCTCCTACATGCTGCTTTGTTCCCTAATTTCTTCCCAAAGACCTCACTTTGTTCCCTCTGGAGGCACTAAAAGCACAGCAAACAAGCCCCTCCCAAACACCCAGGTGTGCAATTGCTTCAACCCCCTATTGTCCTACTCCAAGAGCCCATGGATAACCCGAGCTTCTCTGCAAACACATTCAGAACAAAACATTACCTATTCCCTCTGAAAGTCTCCAGTGGCTTTGCAGCCCTTAACTGACAGAAATGTGTTCCTTGCTTAATTTAAAACACATGCTTTAAAATAAAACCACCAAGAGCAAAGTTCAAGTGTCCAGTAATGCTAAAGACAGCATCCATTTCCTTTCAGCAGTCCTGATTTAAAGTAAGAGGCGCTATAACTATCCAAGTAACAGTAAACAGGCCAAAACCCTACGCACGACGAGAGACAGGTCCATTCAGACATCCTCGAGAAGTTACAGGACATGTCATTCTGTGCCTCTCTATGCTAAATGTCACGTTCTTGTGTTTGGAATAACAGCTGACATTTTTAGGACGCTACAGGAGCTACAGAAGAAATAGGCTGTCCAAGTTCTGCAACCAGGCATTGACTCCTTTGTGACACATTGACCTTAAAGACTTGTAATCTCACACTAAATACCTGCAGACTTTGTAACAAGATCATTCCAATAACGTAAACAGAACATCACGTTCAAATGGCTGATAATAATAATAATAATAATAATAATAATAATAATAATAATAATAATAATAATGGCAACCTGCGGTATAATAAAGTAAAAAGGGGCGAAGATATAAGTGCACAAATGTCAATACCTTAAAATTATGTTTTAGCTCTGTAGCAGTTTCTGAAAACCAGTCATGGCTTCGTCATGTTGAGTATATTTAAAATCAGTATTTAAGATGTTAAACGGGGGTCGCAGGGCATAGACGACTGTTGCTGTCCACGGTGCTGAATAAATGACTCGGTTCGATATTTTAAATTCATTTTTACGGGTTTTATAAATCAGAACTGACAGAATTTAAACATACCAACACAACGCCAAATCAGTACGGTCAGCAAATCAACAAGAATCTCCAGGTAATTACAAATGAAACCATTTAAATTTTCGTTTGCGAATTATCGTATGCTTATCTCGCGATGTTATAATCAATAGGATTCAAACATTAACTATTTATATGCTTTAAGAGATCAAAATTTGAATATGCTCAATTACCTTGAAGTCTGTGATCTGTTTATTTCGTCTCCTCCCTACGACGCAAGCGCCTGTTTCTGAGTTTCCAAGCAATCGATTGCTGGTTAGGCAGATATCCAGAATTATGCAACAAAAACACATTTACGATGAGGAATGTATCAAAGCCCTGTAGAAATACCACAGTTTCACACAAATGAGCTGGAGCTCCTTAGTGCTAGAAACTTCTAAAGCCATCTAAGGAAATCACCAGTATTACGTCTAGAGAAATTGCATAGCATTTGACGGAAAGCATCTTCAGATGATTTTGCATACATTTAAGGATAGAACTCTTTAATATTCTATTTTATAGAATTGCATTAAATAACTCTTTAATATTCTATATAATAATAGAATATTAAAGAGTTATTTAATGCAAAGGGAACAGTGCACAGTCAATTACATGCTACTTCATTACGTGCACATTGTGTGCATTATTTCGATTGTTAGTGTTTCTGCTGTTCCTTCAGGGTTTTGTTGCCAAACACAAAACGAGTTCTTTACGAAAAAAACGTTGCATGTTAGTATCAGCCAAGGTAAGCAAAGGTTCCGCCTTTTCAGTTTGGCACGAAATCGGCAGTAATATAGAACGTGTAGGTTGTTGGAGATACATGGAGCTGTCAGACTATTTCGATCTCTTGACATTACAGTCAACATCACGTCATGCATAAAGCATTTTTGGGGAACTGCAAACATAGTTCCTGCCATTAAATAACCGCTAAAATAATCTCCAATACCTTTCATGGTAAGCGTTAATATAATTTTACGATTCATAAAAATATGCAATTATTATCCTGAACAGCTCTTATTTTTACATGCACATGTAAAACGACGCTATAAACTCGACGAACGACGACTATGACGACATTCTGTCAGATTTCATTTGCACAAATGTATTAATTTATCGTATTCGTATTAGAAAAAACGGGGAAAATGAAGTGTATTGAAAACCGACGTGTAAAGTAAATGAAACGATTACATGCGTACACAAACAACCGAAAAAAGTAAGACCAGCACCTGCACACGAATTCGTTTTGAAATCAGTTTAAACTTAATGAGAATATTCGTCTTCCAAGAGCAGACACCACTCAAAACGATACCTTGCCTGCAGTAGATGTTTGACTGGGAGCGGGAGCAGCAGCTGTCGCCATATTGAAGGTTTCATTTATTCCCATACAGAAGCCTCTAACGCCTCTTTAACCGCAGCATCTCCACCCTGCCTTCAGAGAGCCCGTCCGTGGGGATAAACAGACCCCCCAGCCGCCCTGCCCATTCACACTTCACAAAGCGACGTGCAGAGCCACTCCTTACTCCAAGTCTATTTCGAGAATACTTCATTGGGTAAACGTCAGAAAAGCAATGTTTTACATTCAAGTACCCCTCTATTGAAAAGGGCGCTTTAGTCCTTAAAATGATGTGTCTCATTCCACAGCTAAAATGAAACACATCTACACAAAATGGCTTTCATTTTTCGTCTTCTCTGTGCACCATGTCTACATCTGTGTCTTGACATTGCCGTACAAGGGGGAATGAGCTGAATTGGCCCCATATATAACTGCAAATTACCGGATAACTCTCGACATGTTGATCATTTTTTAGGCTTTGAAATTGCTGAAACGTTCTGCTCTGCTGGTGGGCCTGTTGGAAGCTTTTACAGCTGGTCGTGGCCGTCCATCAATGGAGATACATTCGTTATTCATCCACCGATACCGTGATATGAGACGTTCTTACATAAAATTCATTAAGCAATAATTGTGCTTGTATAATTGTGCATCATTGTACTTGTTTTCGTAATAATAAATAAAGTAATTGTTGCAGTCGTGCATGTTTAACATGCAACTTGCATTTTTTTTTCTAGAACAATGGTTTAGACTGTTAACATTCAACATATTTTGTCATATAATTATTTACTGATGCGCAAATATAATTATACTGTGGTTATAATACTACATACAGTTATAAACAAATGGAGTAACTGGTTATTTAATCTTATAGTGAGAATCCAGTTAAGATGTCATCTTCCTACATATCACAAATTCCCAGCCAGTGGACTGGGAAGGTCGTTTCCATGCAACCTTCGAAAAAATCACAGACGTCGGAAAAAAAAAATAGCAGCAATTTGCGTACATTATCTCAACGCTGACAGACGATGCCAAATGCAAAATAAATGAACATATGATACACATGGTTTAACTATCAGCTATAATATATCCATAACTGAATTAAAATGCACGGTATCTGCTTTCTGTAGATTGCAAAAATTAAGGGTACAATGAGAGCAATAATGACCCCTGGGGGGAGGAAAAAGCACCGATGACCAATAATCTATTTATAAGAATATAAAATATGTAGGCTACAGTAAAAATAACTCAACGTAAACATGAACTACGTAAGGTACATTTCTTTGGAGACTCAATATACCAAGCAGCACTGAAGATCGCATCGACGACGACAGTTGACGCCTTATTCAGTTTTCGCTATATATAAAATGGGCATTAATTGACGAGGCTATAAAATTATCTAGTAAGCATCTTGCACCTACATTTTTGCATGTTTAACGTTTAATTTAATTATGTCTGATGTAGCAACACTTATACTAACACGATTTTAATTGCCCTCGTAAATAGTTAACACGGATTTTTATATATTCGTTTTCACATTTTACAAGAAAAGTGGCAACACAACGCACTGTGCCAAGTCAATATTTTAGTGCATATTTGACAAACAATTACACCCATATAAAAAAGACGACGCGAGTAGATCAGCTATTTTCTAAAGCCTTAATATACTTTCGAGATGTGCATGGTCTCCTCAAAATGCCTGTATATAAGAAACTGCTACATTTGTGCATTTTATCACCTTCAAATGTGTGTAATCCGAGCTTTTTCTTTCTATATACTCACCATTATCATCCAAGGCAGGTGAGGGATCTATGAACGCCTTGAAGATCCCGTCATGTCTGCTTGTCGTTCTTTCCCCTCAGCAGAAAAGAAAAGAATAAATAAAATAAAATGTCGATATCTTTAACGGTAAAGGAAACACAATTTATCCTTCTTCGCTGAATATTTCCCAGGTAGCTTTGGATAAACAATCACGCGGGATAACTATCAATTGCTGCCAGTGTCGCCTTAGAAGAGCGATGCGCGCTTCCGGCCATTCATCACCGGGCTGGGATGACGCCAGCTTCTCCCAGGGATTCACGCCTCGACTGGAAAAGTCAGGAAGGAGAAGCTGCGTGATCCACATATAAACCGGGAACAATCGGCTGGAGTCGGCAACGCCTGGCGAACTGAATTTCGGAGAATGGTCTTTGTTGGACGCAGTTGCCACCAACAGCAAACACGCACAGCCCGAACGCGTCTTCCCACCTCACTGCTTGTCAAAGATAAGAGTGCGCACCATCAATGATAACCTCGGGGTCTTCCAGCGGTGCATATACAACAATATACAACGAGACCTTGTTGTTGTGTTAATAAATACAAAGCTAGGTCAAATTATTATTATTATTATTATTATTATTGAAGGTGTTGTAATCGTTGTTGATATTAAGCCAAGCAAACATGCCCATGGTTTCCGATATATATATAGTTTTTCTTATATTCACTTTTGTATTATTTGTGTAAAGAAGATTTTAAAACATTTTCTTTATGATAAGTCATTTATTAATCGTACTACTTTAGCTAAATGTATTTTTAAACACGTCATATTTAGATATTGAAACATGCAAACACGCTCAAACAGAGCTATACAATAATAATTTTATTACACTTCATCTGTAGTGTATCTTTGTGCAAATAACATCGAAAACTTGATATGAGTATTTTAGACAAACCTCGAATGTGTACAACAGAATGCAAAATCGGAGAACCATTGCCATCTAGCGACAGTTTTCATATTGTGGTGAACGACTTAGCGCTTGACCAACTGTAGCTGCCAAGAAATTTTCCTTTTTTAAATAAGAAAACTGAAAGTGAAAATTCATGTTGAGATTACGTCTGGCAAAAAAGAACCCTTTCCCGTGGGTGAACAAGACTACCACGGTTATTCTTCCTCTTCGTGCTAATCTGATAGACACATTAAATGAACAAGCATCCCTTGGTTTTTCGTGCACTCTTCTATCCTCCACACCTTGCCAATGCAGACCATTTTACCAAATCCCAGAGAAAGAGACTCATCATCTTATAACTGGGAACAAAAGGGAAAACTGGCGCACCTCTACAAAACTCAGACATCACAGGGTGGCACCGAAAGTCAAGCCAAAACTGCAATACAAATTGTCTGCACGTTTCCCTGTGATAAAACTCACACAAAGCATGTGAAATAACAGTAATAGTTTAACGATCTGTGGCAAAGCTGTGTGTGTATTAACGTTTTCCATTGTAAGTATTGTTCTCATAAGAAGAGTAAACCACAAAATGCAGATGGTCAGCTGCAATTACAAAATAACATTTTAATCATTTCAGCTGTAGCCTATTAAAACTATGAAATATCCAAAACAAACATGTTTAATATGTAAGTATGGCCTATATCAGCACTGTTGCATCACACCACTGGCGGTGGAAGTTTAAATCCTATAACTATCTTCTGGAGTGTGAATGTTTTGCCTGTGCTTTGGGGTCTTCCTTCCCCACTCCAAAGATATGTGATGCTGATTTGCATCTCCAACCTGCCCATGGTGTACGTGAGCACTTGTTCCTTCAGCTCCATGCTCTCAGCAAGCCTGTGTAGTAAAAGTGGGATAGAAATTCATTATAATAGGACAAAACATCATTTTTATCACCAGTGTTTGAAAATAAAGATCTTCAGTTACAGTTTAAATGTACCGTGCTGTCGGGAGTGCCAGTTACAGAACTTCTTGTTAGATGTTTTCTCTGGAACATCTTCTCTTTGGGGCAGGTAATCAGCCTGATATGACAACTCAGCTGGTGTGCATGTCTTTGTTCAGGGCCATTCCTCTGAATCATCTTCTGTAACTTTGTCGAGTGAGAACAAGTATGGGCATCTGATGAAGCACACTCAGACATTCACGTGCTTTTGAAAGCACCTGGGTGAGTGGACACCATCATCTTCCTTGTGGCACTGCCAACTTTAAACCTAATTGTAAGGAGTGTAACAGGAGAGAGTAAATTATATGCATTTCTCAGCAGATTGCAAAAGAAGAGATAATTTCATTGGCCTTGTACAAATTTTCATTTTATTTTTGGTGCATTGGACTTGTAAAAATATTTTATGAAATTCAACTTTATATCAAATAAAGGTTCCATGTTCTATATATCTTTTTACTCCTTTATGCATAATTCATGCATTGAATAAATATTAAACAATTTAGTCTATGATGAAGAAATGCAGACGTCTTAGCATATTAATGAATTCTATAATTAAGACAGTGAATCTTTTTCTTCAGATATTTACATAACCCTTATTTCACTGTATTGCTGTCACTGTTTTTCTCAACATGTTCATCATTTCCATCTTATCTCACTTGTTCTACTCTCCATTCCTTGTTTGCTACAGTTTTTAAATGTAGCAGAAGTCAGATATAATGTAGACTTATAGTTCATGTATGGCAATGTAAAAAAAAAATGCATATGCAGTTGCTAACATAATTATCAATCATTAAAAGTGTGTGTGTGTGTGTGTGTGTGTGTGTGGGGGGGGGGTCATTTATGTAACTATATATCTAGTGTATATCTTTCTGTGTATATATAACACTATAGAGTTATATATAGTTAACAGTCTACATAACTGAGAGGGATGTGTGCTCCCCCTTCCCTGCTGCTAGCTGCACACCTGGTCCAGACACAAGACAGGTGTTCTTCAGATAACCAGCTATTAAAAATCAGTTCAGAGGCTTTTGATGGTTAATCACCCTTTTAGTGTGTAGGACATTAAATTACTCAGTTTTTCAGATATACTCTTTGGGAACTGAATGGAATTACAATAGTGTGCATTTTTAATGTATTTTGAAATGTGTCATTTTGAATTGATTCTTTCTTACATTTTTAAATATAACATTTACAATTAACTGTAAGGACAAATATTACATAATTTTAGGAAAATACATGAAAATATTTTAACTGAGTCAATAACAGTGATGATGTCTGGATCAATGCTTTGTAGTAAATGTAACACGGACGTTCACGGCACTAGTATCAGCAAATGTTGATACAAAATTGTGCCTTACTTAGAAATCAAACCAAATACGGTAAATCCCAAAACTAATATCTGTGGTTTAACCGGTTTTCATTTTAACATATCGGACTTTGTTGCCACAGATGAGTAACACACGTTGCAATATAGCACGTGGAGGCCCATCGATTGTGCATAATAACAGCCACAAGGTGGCGCATAGCGTACAGAAAGGATATACTGTATACTCAACGTACCAGAGAAAAAGTTCGTGCTACTGTTAAAGTTTATTAAATTCGGAACAGGATCGGATAAGTGTAAAGACTGTGTTATTTGCACATACATGCTACTATGGACGTTGTTTTTGTACCAGCAAAACAATAGCAATACAGAGAACAGTAACATTTATAGATACATCCATTTTGTTAAATTTAATTTGTTCCATTACTTTTTTTAAATCAAAACGTTAAGATAAGGTGAGGAAAAATAGTATTTCCTGATGGAATGAGACACACACTATGAGCTCCTGCAGATGGGTGTGCGCACCAGGACGGTGACGATGTAGGGAGTTTTTTTTTCTGTCGGAGTATCTCCCTTCTTGTGCCGGTGCAGCACTCCCCAGAATACTTCGGATTATTAACTGATAACTACGACATGGCAGAAAAATCCTATCTGGCAGTTAGTTTAATCATGTCAGGACTTGAAAATGTGTTTGTTTAGTGAAAACAGATCAAGCTGGTTGGCGGCTGGTTGAAACAGAGAGGCAAGTGTTGTGAGGAGCAAATCTGCGGAGCCAGGTGGGAGTTTCAGCATTCCTCGTAGCTGGCACTAACAAAATTAAAATAAATCACATCGAAATGTTGCAACAAAGTTGCATTTATGAATGTTTCCTGCAAGGAGCGATTAGAATGCTTATTAATACGACCATTCCCCAAAACAAAAAGTAATGGAAGCTCGCCTTCCACTTTCATGAGTATTTATGTTTTCATTTATATGAGAAACATACAAATATATACTGAAGTTGCTTATTGCACACTTCAGTTTCTGCTGATCTTTTAAAAAGTTACGGTAAAAAAGTGGAACTGACGTGTATCATACACTGGAAATTGAAAGTCATTGTATAGTATGGAAATGGAAACTCAATATACAGCGATCGTGAGCACTTGATGTATTTTATACAGAGACATCTCCAACAGGACCTGTGAATTTACTCGCAATTCTCCAGACCCGAAGAACTGGCTGAATTTAGATAGTCCTTCTTTGGAATGGATGAACATGGATCTAAGGGACAGTCGCTTCCTCGAAGAGCTGTCAGGTAGGATGCACAAATATTTTTTTAAAACTAAAACACTGACATTTCAGACGTATTTGTATAAATGAGAGTTTCAGGTTGATTTGTAGTTTTCCACTGGTTATGCGATGCACTGCCGTGTGTTAGATTTGGTCTGCGGTGAGGGTTGGCAGCCCTTTTAAACAGGTGAATGAAAAGAAAAAAACCAAGACAATAAATTAGTAATTTTTTAGTAATTAGTGAACTTTTTAAGCTTATTGAAACAATATTGACCTTAATACCCACATATATTTTAAATACAACTAATGAAATACATTTCAAACTGAACATTTAAAGCGAAATTAGAAAAATCATTTGGCATTTTTATCCTAACAGCCACACTATGCAAATGTAGAAGACTGGTTTACATACCTTGGATCTATAGTTAGATCTATAGGACACATACAGACAGCGTACTTGGCAAGGGAACAGAAGTGTTGAAAACACAACATTTGATAATATAATAATAATAATAATAATAATACAATAAATAGAAGAGCTTAGCCAACACTTTTTTCCATTATACTGGTAAGATACTTGACCTAAATTTCATCAGCAAAATGTTAATAACCAGCTTTATACAATGGTTGAAGTGATATTATAGCAGACACACAATATGTAAGTAAGTAAATAAATAAATAAAGTAAAAAATATGAATATAAAGGTGCACTGGTCTTTGATGTAGTGTTTACACCTGTTTTGCATTTTCACTGCTTGGAAGCTTTACATATTCACTTTATTCCAGACATGTAATTGCCTTATAAGAGAACAGTGCAGCAGTGACATGACTCTGCATGTCTGGGGTGAAGGGTGTAACTCATTTACTTCCCATGCAGCTAAAGGAAACCTGTATTTATGTGTCTGCTAAGCTCTACAATGATCTCGAATAATGTTTGCTGTTGATATTTTGGTTTAGCAGAGGGATTTTCATACTATGTTATGTTACCGCGTTAATATAACTGAATGGAAGTAGGTTGGTGCGTGCATGCGCCTGTGTGTGTGTGTTTGTTTGTTCACTAATGTGGAGGAATGTATCAGTAATTATTTCTGGAATGCAGCACGCCGCTCTTCTACAGTTCTAAATGTCAGTCCTGTGTTGCCATTAAGTCACAGTCTTGTGCCTAGTAGACGAGACTCCAGAGCATGTGCTTGTCTCCCGCCCTCTCAGTTACAGCTCACATTTGCCTGTCTGAGAGACCCATGGGAGGGTCAGTAAGAAAATGAGCACCATGATGTCAGAATGTATGCAATTTAGGTAACACACTAAGTGCAGACCTTCAACAGAGTGGTTAAGCTCTAAGACACAGCATAGTCTAAACTCAGAGTGCTGAGTTAATAATGTTATCAGCAAGAAAGTAACAGCGCAAGCTGCAGAAATAAAGTATAACATTTAGATATTTAATTAGTGGATAAGACTGACTGAAGTAGCAGCGCATTGAGGTAAAAATTATGTTCAGAGGAAAAGAAAGGATCGGATTGCATAAAGGAGGAGGAGACCAGCGTTTGTCACGCCTTCTACAAATAGCCACAGCTAAACCAAAGGAAATCACAGGCGCAGCTGCTGCTGCCCCAAGCCCTTCTGTCAGCAACTTCTGGATGTGACAAGGACAAGGGCGTTTCGCAACGCTCCGCCACTGTCCTCTGCCAGTTTGCCTCTTGGTGCAGAGACAGTGCCCTGAGCACGAGGCCAGGGTGTGACGGTAGACATGACTGTTTTCTGTTCTGCCGTCTCCTGTGTTGTGGTTCTCTCCTGACCTCCTGCGTGTCTGTACTGGGCAAAAAGCTTCACCTCAAATGAGAAGCAGCTGCCAGTCAGGCCATTTTCACCCACTTGCCCAGTATGTCATGTGAATGATATGCTATAATGAGAGAGGACGGTCGTGCGCAGGCCTCATTGCAGTGGCTGGAATAGCAGGCATGAGGAGTGGTGGGAGAAAGCGATGGCTTTGAGTGGATAGTGTAAGAAAGGTGCCAGAGAGCATCATGGGAGGAGACGTTCATGTCCGCTGAGTCAGCTCACTCATTTTAGCAAGCAGACCGCACAGTCTGACAGCATGGAACAGTCCAGAAGGAGAACCTCAGTGGGCGGGGCCAAACATCAGTGGGCAGGGCCAAAACTTGGAATGCTTATGTAGCTGTATGCACAGTGCTGGCCTTGAGAATATTCCTTTGGGGGGGGGAGGGTGGGAGTTCTCTCCTGTGGGGTAATAAGGTAATTATGGTAGAGGTGGGGGTGCCAAGGTGAAGGACATGAATGGAAAGCTGTTTCCACAGGCGAGTACCAGATGGGGGTTGACCATCTGAGGGCCTTTCATGGCATTAGACAGAGTTCCAGTTGTTTCATGGTTATTAATGCCTTCAGCTGGGCTGTTTAGCCATGGCAAAACGTGTTAAAGAGTTCATCTGTAGGGGATACGAACAAATATACCAGCACATATCCCTGGACAGGGAGTCCATTTCATATGATGTGTTTAGACAGAACCTGTTTTCTGTGTATTGCTGTATCTCAGATTATCCCACTGGAATGCTGGCTCTGAGAAGCCTAGCTGCTGCTGCTCTGTGCTCCTTTCAGCTTTTTTTGGTTGTCATTTAGACTTTCTGTGCTATGCTATAAATATTTGTTTCTTTTGATAAACGTAACAACATGCTGTATACCAGTGATTTCTGCCGTTGTTTAAGCAGATCACCCGACAGTTAATTGAGGTCAGAAACACAAGAAATAAAGGCCGAATGACAACAAAACAGAAATACAAATGTCGCGGAAATCCAACATGGTTTTGAATCCGCAAAATAAATAAATAACGTCGAGAGCTGAATGCCAGGTCTTTTATGTTTTATGGAAAGCATGTTTTATGCCTGAGCAGGGTGTAACTCTGGCTTTCCTTCAGAAACACTGAATAACGTATGTTCTTTGTTAGACCGTTACAGCTAGCACAGGGATGGTAAATGCCAACACATGGCCGCAGCTACTGAGACAGTTAAAAGCTGCAGAAGGAATATCCACATTTAATCCAGTTTTCAGATAGTTTATGAGATGTCATTCAGCTATGCTCCCATAATGCATTGTTGATTTGTACACAGGGGAGAGTTGAAGAAATTCACAAGGTTCTTTATATCAGGCACTGCGGTAAAGGCCTATGCACAACATGACTGTCACTGTTCACGAAGGTCCACTAATCCAGCGTTCAGCAACTACTATTCAAAAAGCAACGGAGGCCTGAATGCTGTTCTTGCCAGTGGGGTTTTAATGCCTTTGGCCTGTGTGTGACTCAGACTTGCTCCCGATTGTGAGAACATGGTTTTCTTTACATACTCAGAAAGGTCAGGTGTACTTGGCAGGCTGATTTTGCATTCTGGTAATTTCTCCAGCTGCTAACCTGTACTGTTTGTGCATGCTGCAGATGTCTTATGCTGATTTAATGTAATGTGATGTATGACGTTGCTTAGATGCGCCGTGTCTGCTTGTCCTGTCAGGTGGACCATCCCTTTCAGATGATGATTTTACAACTGCTGCTGACTTACAGTGACAGAGGAACAGGTGTACTGTATGCCTGTAGGGTTAATAAGAAGTGGGAATAATGATCACAAAAAGAATTTTTCGTTTATAGAGGTAGATTCTCCTCTAATTATGCATTTAATTAATTTCTACCACTATGATCAGGGGTGCCATAAAAGAATGCAAACCTATGTTGATTGGATGATTCCAAAGGCCCATGACTGACAGGGGTTTGCAAAAACTATAACATAGCATAACACGATAATCTATCATAGGGTCAAAAATCTGTAGCACCGCCCCTGGGTATGATGGGGGTGTTTACTTTGGTTTGCTTGAATGTTTGCCAACACAATCCAGTTTTCTCTCATTCCTTTTGACATGAGCATATATATTATACACAGACATCTGTAACTCTTTGGTAATGCACAAATCGGGCACTGTCTCAGTCTACCATAAATCTGTCTCCAGATGGCAGAGCTTATATATGGGGCGTCTCGCTGTGCACCATATGTCAGGCAGGTGGGCATGTTAACATGTCAGCGAGTAAGTTGACTGATGCCAAATCAGAGGCCAAAAGTGGAGATAGTCTCAGAGCCCCTGTATCATGTTCTTTTTTTTGGTGTGATACATAGGAGCTTTTGTCCTATTTCATTTATACTCAGAGACCTCACAGATTTCCTGTTAAAAATAAATCTATTAGAAATAGCTTTATATATTTATTTATTTATTTTTAACACAGACAATCTGTTGATAACTACAACTCCAAGGAACCTTGAACATCAGTGTAACATTACATGGTAGATGGCATGGAAATTTATGGAAAGCTCTAGAACCCGGAAGAAAAGGTATTCACTGTGTATTTGTGTTTTGGTTCAGAAATAAAGAATAGCCCTAATGTATTTTGTATTTCTGTAAATTTCTGTTTTTTTTTTTTTTTTTTTTTTGTTTGATGTTTTATTTTATGTTTTTTGTTATAATGTTTTTTTTTTTTTTTAATATTTGTTTTTATCTTTTTTATTTTTTTTTTTTTAAATTTTTTTTATTCTTTTTAGATTTTTTTCTTT
>JABJVR010000031.1:4524037-4555460 GCA_025773905.1 Chitala chitala
TGGAAAGTCACAAGCACTGGAATATATAGCACTCTTATCTGTGTTTTTATTCTATCTATCTATCTATCTATCTATCTATCTATCTGTCTATCTATCTATTTATCTATCTATCTGTCTATCTATCTATTTATCTATCTATCTGTCTGTCTGTCTGTGTACACACATACTTTAATATTTTATTTTTCATATTTATACTTTAATTAACATTGTCAGTTAGCAGACTGTGGGAGAACCAGAATTTTGTCAGACAAAATGATGCATTTACCTATTTATTCAGGGTATATACTATAACAGTTGGCAGAATCTGCAGACCAAAGCATGAAACACAAATGCACATGCTAACAGGACAACAACTACACAGCCGTATTCTGCTGAAATATGATGTCATTGAACATTTATACCCACTGTAACAGTTGCTTGGGTATCGCCGTGCACTCATAGCGATAACTGAAATGGCATTTTCAGACCATGTGCGCTCACACATACTCTGATAATTTTGTACTCACAAACCTGTGTGTCTTACCAATAACGCAGGATAACAAAATCATATAATCTCTTTTTTAATTGAAAAAAAAAACAACATTGCCATTGACAATGTTTTGGTATTTTTCTGTCCTTGATGACAACTATACAATTCAACACGGTGCTGTCAGCAGCACTTACTCCCTTCCATACCATTAGTTTTGTTCAGTCTTTACAGACATATGCACAGAAGACTTGGCTTTAGACTGAGACTAAAAAATGTTGCAATACAGTTTCAATCACAATTGAAAGTAATCAATTTACTGGGCAAATTTCAGTCCAGCTTCTGGAAAGGGTAGGGACACCGAAGGTCAAAAAGGAGAACAAGGAACACTATATATATATATAGTAGCCATGTTGATTTATTAAAACAGGATCATACTAATTCGCATTCAACACATGATTTTAATCGTGAAAGATTTACTCTTTACAATTAAAACGTAGAGGTGATGGCCTGCAATTACAGCCACCAACATGGCCAAGTCAGTGACTGATGACAGCTCTTTCAGATCTTAGAGCTGCACTGATCACAGCTAAATGTTACAGTTAAAGTAATGCTAATGCTTCAGTTGTCTCAATGACGTTGATTGAACAGCAAAAACTATTTATCAATGAACACCAAGAACACTGACATCTTGTTGTTTGGCAGTAATGGTACTGCAGGGAATGCTTTCAGCTGAGCCCTCAGTGCTGCAGACCTGAGTGTTTATGTTAGCTGTTCAGCATATAATCTGGATTTACATTCGAGGCTCTCCTGTGACTGCAATCTTATAGGTTGGATTCCTGCAACTGAGAAACGTTGCTAAACTGTGGCATTTTCTTACAGATAAAGATACTGGAAAAACTGTACATGTGATTATTTACTGCAGGTTAAATTATTGCGATGCCCTACTTTCTCGGGGTGTATATCGCAAATGAAACACTTTAAAGCGCATTTAAAAAGCAGCTACTAAAATTGTTACCAGGAGCAGAAAGTTTGACCATATAAGTCCTGTACTGTCCTCACTACACTGGCTTCCTGTTACCTACAGGACAGATTTCAAAGTTCTTGTATAAACATAAAGCAGTCAAAGGTCAAGCACCAGTTTATTTAATAGAGCTGAACAACACATATTCTCCAAATTGTTCATTACTATCCCAGAATGCAGAGCTTGGCATTCCTCATATTAGTTCAGCTCATTAGTTGTAAATAATTAATAAATGTCAATGTTATAATACTTGGTATCCTTTCTGAAGCACTGCAGAAGTGAATAAAATTTATGAAAATTAAAGAAATTTAAAAAAAATGAATATTTAAATATTCATATATTACTGAGTCAGATATTTTTGCTGCGTGGTAGTTTTGATGACAGCTTGAAGAAACATTTTCTTGGATTGATAGAGACAAAAATTTGCTGTGCTTGAGGATATCATTCTGGTCCTCTTTTTGGCCCACCTTTAATTAGACCTTGCATTAAAGGGGCTGTTAGTGCGTCAAACTGAATTTCTGCCCTCAACCTGGACTCTGTTTGCAGCTCATCTCTGCTGAAGCGGAACTAAAGTGTGGCATAACAAGCTGGCAGGGAGCGCTGACTGAAACTCATTTCAACACTGCTGGAGTTTCCTGTTCCTCAGGTCTGAAACCAGGTACCTAATCCCAGCTGGCAGTTCAGTGCCGCCCCCCCCAAACCTGTTCATGTGCCACAGAGCAGTGCAGACTCTCCAGCTCAGAGACAGACAGCTCTGGCTGACACCTACTGCATGCTAGATATACAAAAAGCAGTTGCTTCATATCACTTCATCTTCCGCTTATCATGCAGCGTAATTCTGAGATTTTGGCTGTGTCCGAAACCACACCCTACTCACTCAGTCCCTAGTCACTATATAGGGTATTATAAATAGTGGACTATATAGTGTGCTCACCTACCAAAGAAGCATTCGGACACTGCCACACTACTTGGACAATTTCTCTGCGCTGTTGATTACGTCGCCGTTGTCTCATAAATAAAATGTAACGAATAGCAAAAATATGGAAAATTAATGAAACCAGACACCTATCAACTTATTATTGTGTAATATTATAAATATATTAATACTATATTTTACCAATAAATATGCATTTTGTGCAAGTTTGCCTTGTGATTTGCACAGCTTATATTAAATATTTTTTGCGCCACAACTCAGCTCTATCTCGAGCCTGTTTACAAAAGCAACACTCTATCGAAAAACTTTTTTCAAGATAAACACTTTGTAGAACTACTCCTGCATCTCTGCCATTTTTTCATGGAATTTTTCTTTTTTCAGCGCGATGCATTACTTTTTAAGCGCAGTGCATCATGGTATATAGTGCTGGGTTAGTAACCATCGGTTGTACACTACTTTTTATGATGCATTGTGGGATATTTTGAGTGCACTATATAGTGGATACAGTTACTCACTAAATATTGGGACACCAGTACAAAATGGTGAATGCACTATATAGTGAGTTGGGAGTGGTTTCGGACACAGCCTTTGTCGTCCTATTAATGTACTGCATCAACAGTGTTGTGGTTTTTCTCTAGGTCACCTGACTACTGCAGGGCTGTGCTCAGTACAGAACACTGTTTCAACACATCACTCTGATAGAATAATCAGCCATTCACTGTCAGTGCCAGAGTTTGTGAAAGTGAATTGCTTTAAAGGAGCACAGCAGTAATTCAATCTCTCAGAACCAAGTCAGTTAGCAGGTGCTTGGTCCATATGCACAAACTGTATTACATATAGCTGTGTGTTAACTAGGTGAGACTGTGTGTTATTTTTAGCTGTGGGTGTAAATACTTTTACAAACCCTTGTACAGAATCTTTATACAAATTGGCAATCTGACAACTTAATGTTTAATCACAACAGCAATAATAACTGTCTGTATTTTACCAGTAGCAGGTCTGTCTTGTTCACCCAAGCCTTATAAATAACCTAACTATTCAAATTTCAGTAGTTCTTTGCTGGACACATTCTTATTCATTTAATAACTGACTAGACAATGGAAAAGTTCAGTGCTTTAACATTGTGTGTAGAAGTGTGGCCTATTAAGTATGGAGGAAAAGATTTTATTTTTAACTTCAGGTTTTTTTACAGGTCAAGAAATTAATTGTAGATGTAGTAAAATAAATGTGACAGCATGCTGTGTACCTAAAGTACATACACACATAGGCCAAAATTCATTCGGTTCATGTGCTTTGCCATTTTTTAATTGCCCAGGTGTTTCCTGTTATATGACTGGCAGCTCCTCTGGGGTGTACCTGGAGGTGTATCCTGGGATAGATGCCAAGAGTCTTACTAGTAATTCTTGAGAATAAATTAAAAAACTAATATTTCCTGTGTAACTTCTGGGTTGTGACATGTGGACTATTGATAGCCTTCCCTGTTAGGGTTCGACTGGGCTTCCATACAAGGTGCTCCTGTGGTGCACAGATGACATTTCTGTGTCTGCTGCACGCTCAGTGTCAGGAGCCCAGAGTGCTGTAGGCAGTGACAGCACAGCCCAGTGTGCACAGTGGATCTTTCCTCATTTGCATCCGCTGTGTCTCGGGGAGGGACTGAGACTGACAGCCTCTCTGCAGGACGCTCCGCAAAGCAGGAGGCTCTCCGGGCCGGAAGGCCCCTCCGCATGTCCCAGAGCCTTCACATGTCCAAACGTATGTCGGAGGCCACGCTGTCGAGGACCCGCAGCCACCACACCCAGGGAAAAGACCCAGACCAGAGACGTCGGCTGCCAAGAACCAGACCCTGCCAAGCTGACACTGATTGTGTGAATACAAAATCAGGTCCCCTGTTATCCAACTGAACAGTCTCTTCCAGTAAAATAGTACGCCGGTCTGGCCCACTTTCTCCCCCAGGACAGGCTACTGTGTAAAAGTCAGACAGAAGGAAAAGGCGGGTCTCTGAACCCTCCCCCACCTGCCCAGGTTGTGCATTTTGATGAAATGTGACTTGGCTACACTGCTGAACACAGAAGAGAAAAGAAATTACACATGGTTTAGATGTAGAGAGAGCCACAAAACCGTCACATATACCTTACCTTGTTACATCGACATTGTACTATTTGTGCGTGTGTGTGAAATGTATGCAATTACAAGTCACTTCTGTCTTGTGAGCCATGGGCAAACAGAGGTCAGAATTTGCTGAATAACCATGTACAAATATTTTTACCAAAAATGCAAAAGCTATAATAATAATATTAATAAACACACACACACACACACACACACACACACACACACACACACACACATACACATACACATAAACTCTGTGTCACAGTTTTGTCCTATTTGTAAAATTTCAGGAATGTAATACTTGTACTATATTCTACAAGGAAAATGACTGAATTGTTATTTTATTTAGATACAGTTTCAAATCATGTAACACTCTCTCACTCTGGTGAGATTTCCTAACACGGCTGCATGTCATTAACTACCTTTAAACTAACGCTCTTATGGAAGAGTACAAAAATGCACGTTTCAGTAAGTGTATGACTTGTTTAGCACAGAATACATGCGAAACATTTACATATTGTAACTATTCTGTGAGAACTGAATGAGAAACATCTGTATTCACTACATCATTTGGTAGTAGATTTAACAGTACCATAGTGGATTACTGGGCTGCAGCAACCACACAAAACCTCAATGAAATGTCAAAGCCAAATTCAGTGCTTTTACTAAGCAGTGTATTTTTCCTCACTAAGCAACAATTTAATTTTCTTACACTTAAGATAAAATAATCACAATGTATGGTAGGACAGCATCTGTAGTGAGCTAAAGGGGAAACACTTTATGGAATTTTTAAAAGTGGTTCCAGTGGGCGGAAAGACATCTGAATCTCTTAACCAAGGATAGCAGTACAAAAAAAGAGTTAAAAAGAAAACAGTGGTGAGAATACAGCTTCGTATAGAAGCAGCTGGAAAAGGACGGGCAACATTTGATCTTACCGCATACTCTGTGCGCAGGTTTGGCTGCCACTCCTGCACCGGTGAAACTGTTACTCAATACCCCGGACTACCATCACTCAAAATGGAAGTGAACCGTGCAATGAATACTTACTGTGCCTGAAATCCCAGCTTCTGAATAGGGAATGGAATCTTACATGCACCTGTTCTGTGACCTTCACAAGCTTACTATAATGGGATAAGGAAGGACTGTGCAAGGCACAGCAGATGACACTATATCCTGTCATGGGATAATTGTAAACACCAATTTCAATTTCAATTTATATTTATATAGCACCTTTCACAACAAGTTGTCTCAAAGTGCTTTACAGAAATAAATTACAGATGATACAGAATTAAGAGCAGGCGGATGACTGAGGTTAAAGATAAAGACAAAGCCAGACAACAGCAGAGGAGAGGAACCAAAAACTCTACAGTGTGGAGAAAAAAAACCTCTGGGGGCCTAAGTTGACTGGCTGCCCAGCCCCTCCTGGGCGTGCTAACATTACAGAATACATAAATGGAGGCTATGAATGTAAATAGCATTATGGAGTCCCCATCCAGGGAAGGGGGTACTCTGGGTGTCAGTGATTCTAGCAAAGCATCCCGCTTAAATGGTGCCCAGTTGGGCATCGGGTAAACATATGGATAGAGAATTATTGCATACAGGGGTTAGTACATTATACAAACAGTAGCAATCCCATAACAAAATATCACAGTTATCTTGGCATGTACAGCAGTGCCAGCAGCATTAATTACTGTGAGCTATACAGACTTGGGGAAAAGCTAAATCAAAGAAGTAAGTCTTCAGTCAGGATTTAAGGACTGAGACCAATTTGGCATCCCATACGTAACCAGGCAGATTCCATGTCATGTGGTTCTTCCTGTTAAGTCAAGGGTTAATGAATAAATGGCAAACTAAATGTCTAAGCATATTTACTAATTTAATGTGTAGGTTTTCATTAGAAAAGGAACTGCATTTTGTAAATGTTTTTATAGAAATGTTCTCTTGAAATGCTGAACAGCATTCAGTCCCGAGAACATCAAGGCCACTGTATTATATGAGAAAGCTTTCTTCAACACATTTAAATTCCAGTATAATGAGGACCAAGCACCTTTCTTCCTTCTTAATTATTCAGTTTTAATTTATTCACCCCAAGATGCATCCCAAACAATTATGTCATTGTGTTCATTAAATACCACAAATAATAAAGAGAAATATGTAAAATATTTCCTGCTTGTGGTTTCTAAACAAATGGAATGATCTGGAACTGAACTGGATAATTTTCTCCCCCCACTTAATAGTCATACACAACAGGAAAGTGTGTCTGGTGCATTTTAAACTTGTGAATGGCATGGCGGTGTACAGATGTGTTAGCAGCGGTGCTGAAAATGCCAGTTAAAAAAACAAGAAAGAATACCACTGAAATAAATCAACTTCCACTTAATTGAAAGTCACTACTGATCCTTGGTCCTTGGCATAGTTTTCATCAGTACTTTAATTTGTGCACCTACATGTAGGGAACGATAACACTGGCTCTGGCCCATTCTGTGATTGCCCTGGCTTTTGTAGCCAGCCCACTTCCCCTCATCACACCTGGGGCCTCGGTCGGAACGTGGCTGTCAGTCACAGTTGCCATGGCGGAGGATTGATGGCAGCCATTTGTGGATTGAGCTGTACACATCATCAGTGACCAGGCCTGCACCGGCCAGATGGACCCTGACCATCTATCCTCTGTCAGGGACACATCTGTTCCTCTGTTGCTTGGAGTGCGAACACGTCATTCACCTCCAGAAAGGAAAGTGTCACCTGATAAGGGGGAACAACCAAGACTGTGTTTCTGAAAAAAAAAGCTCTGTGTGAGCATGTTTTCTATATGTATTCTGTGTCCTGTGACATACATGTAAAAAAAAAAAAAAAACCTAAATCCCACACAGCTTTAACAATTTCACAGTTCATATTTAATTATTTGTTTATAATAACAATGACATTAGACAGCCCATGATTTAATGGGCTCCCAGTTCGAACCCTGGTGCAGCCACCAGGTGTGTCCTTCAGCAAGACATTAGCACTATCTCCCTGGGTGCTGCATGATGGCTGCCCACTGCTCCCCCAAAGGATGGCTTAAATGCAGAGAACTGTAATTTCCCTTGGAATTAATAAAGAGTAAGAATAAGGTTAGGATAGGATAGGATATCATACATTTTTTGCTACAAGGACTTCAGTTGCATAGCCTGCCAAAACACTGCCTTTGCTGTTGCTGTAATTGTTCTATTATGTTGTTGCCATTGTATGAAGTACTGGTAAAATTAGCATTAATATTAGCAGTAATATTGATTGTAGTAATAGTTTAAAGACATCTAAGACATCTTGCACAACAAAATTGTTCTACCATGATAAATGCCTTTTGAAATGCATGCTTGTTGACTAGGTTTAATATTTTAAAAGTATCACTATTAATGTCTGCTGATCCTAGCAAAATTAATTTTTCTGTGCTTTAAAATTATACATTTTTAATGTGTTTTATTTTGAAAGCTAGTGTCCATGCATGTAAGTACTTTATAATATTGTTTTTAAGTTCTGTTTTGCAGTTGTGGTTTAAGACTGCCTTTATTTAGACTTTATGGCATGGGATTTTATTTATTGTAATATTATATCGCACATTATTAATGTTTGGACCCTTGATCCTATTAGACATTTTGTTATATCCTTTGAGCTGAACCTTGTCAGAAAAGTGTGTGAAACAATGCAGCATTCAGAAAGAATTGGGCTATACTGACAGCAAAAATAACAGTTTAATGAACAAAATGTACTGAAACTTGTTTTCGTTCTGTTAAAGAAGTCGCTGCGTTTGCCACACTGTTTCCACGAAGCGGTGTAATGAAAGAGAAAGTTCTCCATGGAGAAGCGCTTTGTTGGCTGCGAAACACAGTAATTAACAAAGACATCATATTTAATTGGCGACATGTAGCCAATAAAAGTGATTTGGTGGAATCCACAAACAGGTGAATGTAGTGTGGATTAAGACACAACAGTTTGTCATTATTTTAATAATGTTACTTTGACATGAAGCTGCTTTCGTAATTAAACATATATTATGTTTGCCATTTTAGCATGGAAACAAATTAGCAAATGTTAAAAAAAGAAATGTTATTACTAATTTGCTTTTACTGTGTATAACTGTATTGAGTTTTAGGTTTTAAAAACTGAATTCCAGAAATAGAAACAATCTTTGAAACAATATTGCTGTAAAATTTCTTCCTCGTTCGCAGTGTGCAAATACTGAATGCAGACGAACAACGAAGGTCAGTTGAAAAACCTCTTAAATTTCTGAACACTGTTTGTCATCGCCACAAAGTAACCTTTAAATTACATTTGTCCTCGTGGTTGCGTTTTCATTGCAACGGTAACTTTTTTCAGTCTCTTTAACCAAATCTGAGGATGTATAACTAACAAAGGCATTTTTAGTTACAAATTTGCAACAAATAAAAGTAAAACGTGAGTACTGCGTAGAAATAAATTACCATAAATTCCTGAGAACATTTGATTTTGTCAGACTAGATTTCCGAACCAATGAAAATAAAAAAGGACAATTTAAACTATTCATTTGCTGCTTTTTTCAAGATATTTGCATTATTCATATTAGCCACACACACATATAATATATAATATATACACATTGTACATACTCAATTCAATTCAATTAATTTTTATACAGCACCTTTGAGCAAAATGCCTAAAAGCGCTTTACAGAAGAAATTTCAGATGTTAAAGAATAATAGCAATAGGAATAAATACAAATGAAGCCAGACAACAACGGAGGAGAGGAACTACAAACTCCACAGTGTGGAGAAAAAAACCTCTGGGGGCTCAAGGTTGACTGGCTGCCCAGCCCCTCCTGAACATGCTAACATTACAGAATAAACAGGTTATGATTGAGATTATGAGTACTATATAGTCCTCCTTTGCTCCTGGTGTAGAAGTAACTTTCAATGACTGGTGGTGTCCCTCGGGCGAAGCTTCATCTAAGGCGGGTACACTAGGAGTCAGCAGCTCTAACAAGGCATCCTGCTCAGATGGTGCCCAGTATTAATAAGAAATTGCAAACCTAAGTATTTAATTATATGTATTTATTCTTGCTTCAACTTCACCATTTTATTTATTTTTTTGATGATCTATGGCAATTACTTTATAACCACAGTGATGGAAACTAAGTTATGACCGCATCACCCATGAGTTCCAGGAATACAACATTTACTGTTTTCCCTGAAAAGCAACTACTATCAAAATTTAGTATAGATTTATATATGAATCTGTTTATTATGTATTATAGCTTTTTAGCTAGATTACTGTAAAGCCTGTTTACTTGAACACTCAGTTCACTCCCAGTATTCCCATTTCAAGGCTTTTGAATCTTTCCCCATAGGATATCTTAAAGCCAGCTGACGATTTTTAAGAATTTTCATTTTCAGTGACTCAAAATAAGGCAAATTTGGCTATTTTTGTTTCAGAAGCATTTTTGGTTGTAATCCTGAGTTGTTTTCCAACTGTGGGTCAGAGAGAATGCAAAATTTTATGTATTTTAATTAGTGGCTGTTATGGGAATACTCGGGCCACGTTCAGTGGCGACTGATGTTGAAATGCATGTGTGCAGTATACATGGGTATACAGGTTTTTGTGTTACAACTCCTAACAAAAGTCTGGCTCCACAGCAATAAGGTCACTCCTCGTGGTCAACATTAGCATAAAGTTTCTACAGCTGAGACTTTGTGCGCTCTTTGAAAGTTCTGTAAAAGCTTGCCTTGGCCTGTGCTCTTGCCTGGTTGCTCAGTAGTGGTGTTTTGCTGTCTGAACTAACTTTTAGCCCAGCTGTCCTGTAGCTCATTCGTGATTCAAGTTAAAGTTTCAAGTGAACTTTATTGTCATACTAGCTATACATGTACAAATGCAGTGATATCAAATTCTTGGCCTAAGGTGATTTCTGTTGCAGTTGCCTTGAAGTTCTCTGACTTACACTTGTTTTGGATTCATACTTTAGCAGACAGCTTATTGACAGGATGCTTCCTTAACTCTAACTGGGTCCTTGCTTCACTTCTTTAATATATCACCACTTCAGAGCTAAACTGATGACCTAACACTGACTTCTTCCAGCTCAACTGAGAGGTCCTCATAAGGGTTATAGGCAGAAAACACTCAGATGCAACAGCCTAAGAACAATGGAGAGGATGCAACAGAGTAATGGCAACAAAGTCTGTGAAGCTAAGTTGTATATGAATCCTTTTGGTAGGCTGATAAATTGAAAGAAAAAAGAAATGCTGTTTTAACAAATTAGAAGTGCATTCAAAACTCACTCACTATATCAGTTTATGTGAGTTTGATGGTATATGAATGAGAGCATGAGGGTGTATATGAGAAAGCTTGATGGTGTGTGTGAGAGAGCCGATGTGAATTTTAGCTTGTACAGCCTCTCATAGTTTGGTCTCCTCCATCACCTAATCACCTGTCACCTATTTCTCACCTACCTTTAGAACTATTTTCCCTCACATACATAACAGATGAATGAACTGTCGTATTTATTCTACATCACCAGAAAACGCTGCATTTGAAGCAGGTGCCCTAAGGGCTTTTCAGAAATCAGACCAGAAGACAGACACACACACACAAAGTTGGGTGTTTTCAGCTGTGGTGTTGCCTGTAAAGTCTATTTTGGCTTTTCTTAGCTTGGTGTTCTTTAAATGTTTGGTTTATAGTTTAGCTTTTTGTTTCATTGTACTATCCTCGTGCCCTTTCCTGTCCTTAACATTTTACCTTTTTGCCTTTTAGATTTGATTTCTTTGGGAAAAATCCATGATTTTGTATTTTTTGCATCTGGTTTTCATGAATAAAGTCATTGCTGTACATGCACCTGCCTAATAATAATAATAATAATAATAATAATAATAATAATAATACATTTTAAATCCAATCACTAGCTCCAAAGATCACCAAACGCAATACCACCTTGTTGGAAACACATCATACTACACAACTGCTTACATTTATCCATGCGGCCCAATCTAGTCCGTAAAGCTAATTTGTGTGCTCAAGGTCCACCGGGATCTGGTGCTAGTAATGAATCTCCATGGTAACATGGAACATCATCTGTACCATATGATTCCAGATGATGACTCCAGTTTCTCTGAGCCCACTTTTAAAATGTATAAACTTATCTAGAACTGTGTTAATGTACTGAGTTTTGTTGGACAATTTACCAAGGTACAGATTTGGGATGAAGGTTTGTATGAGTTAATTTTTCTGAGCCAATGAAAATATGAGTTGAAATATTTAGGGATAAAATCCAGTTAAAATCTATATGTTATCCCCATGTATTTGAGAGCTAAATGTAGAAAATTGAACACACACAAGGTATATATTATAAAAAATGGATATTAATTCCCTACTATAATATATCATGACCTAGTGCGGAATAACTACATATATACAAACATAACATAATTGAGAATATTCTGTAATCATTCTTACTCCTCTGCAGTGTTTCAGTAGAGCACAATGGGCTTAGCTTGGAGTACAGAATACAGGCTGTCCAGTGTAAAACGTTCCTGGTTTTCTGTCTTTGTTCCAGGTGTAGTGATGCTGCTACTAACATGAAACGAATGCAGGCACACTTATATTAAGAGAGGCCCAAGTCTCTTATCTTTTGATATGTTAACAGAAATGTTTTGTGGGATGGTATTACAACAAACATGTAAACGTAAATCTTTGAATAATTTAGCTAATCTAAATTTGCACCCAGTGCCTTGCACCCTTTAGCACTTAATCCTGCGATAAATGTGCATCCCACATGGCTGTCCAGAGCTGAGGTTAAAGGAGCCCGCCTAAGTGATTGCTCAGTCCTCTGAATCATTGCTTAAGTTTCTGAAGCAAAAACAATAGCAACATGCTGGGACACAGCTACTTTATGCAGAGCGAATTTGTCCAGCCTGTTTCAGAGAGGCACTGCTGTGTGTACTCCTAAATTTTTGAGTTTGACTCAGTCTTTGTGGGCCCAAGCTTTTAGTCATAAACCTCAATTATAAAAACTGATATAGAGAATTCAGAAAAGACTCCATTTATTTCATGCTAAGTGAAATGATTACTCAATTACTCACAATGACTAATGATACTGCTGATTACACAATCCCAGAGCTTTTTTAAAAGCCAGCGCCTCTCAAGAGCTCAAAAGCAGATACATATGAATGCTGCTTATTAAGTACACCCTGAAGGGCTGGTTAAAATTCTTTTCATATTCACAAGTGCATTTTAACTTTTTAATATTTTTGCCACACCATCTAGAATGTGTAGGTGTCAGAAAACTATGTGTATTATTCTGATGTAACATTTCTAATTGAAAACACTGCTTGCATGTTTTTATAGCATTTACTGGACACTTTTATTGAAACTGACTTAAAGGTTAGTGCTTATAAATGCAAAAGGAACTGTATACATCACATTGCTGAGCTAATTAACGCAAGCAAACCTTGTTTATGCACACGGTTTGATTCTGCATAATGTCACAGTAATACACAAATCAGGTTGAACAGACAGCAAATTATGCAAGTTAGTGAGGATTAAATTTGTTGATTTAACTAAACTAAAATGTGTTAGTTGAAATTAACACAGCTGACAAACTAACAGTATCAATGCAAAATATACTGTACATAGAATGAAAGACAAAAAAGGCAAGAAGTGCAGATGCAAAACCTGAACTGGTAAAATGAGGTAAGTGCAAGTTCAGACCTTGATCCTCAGCATCCCGGACAATTTGACAGGACCAGGTTAGTTTTATGCAGTCCAACGGTACACATGGCCAAGGAGCCCCTGATTAGCCCTCTTATTTAGATATGCATTAATAAACACAATAATGTCAAAATAATAACAGTTTACTATTTTTATGAAACTTTGGATACAAACCAGAACATTTCCAAATTGCATAAACCAAGATTAAAGGTAGCACCATTAAATGTACCAGTAATTAAAAATGGAAATTAAAATTACAGGCATCCACCAGTATCTGAATTTTCTTTATTAAAATTTTTGCTGTGACATCTCTTGGCTTTTGATAGTCAAATTTTAGTAGCTGAAGCAAAAATTCATTAAACAAAATTTATCTTAATTGCATCTGGAAAAAGAGATGAATAATGCATGTTCACTTGATGAACAGAGTAACTATTCATACAGGGTTTCCGATGGGGCTTTGGAAAAGTGAGTCCCTGAGATCCAGTCACCTGTGAAAAACTGGGTCCCTCTTGCTTATTACCGAGTCCCGTTTTACCATCATTTAAATGGAATGTTCTAAAAATAAATATTATGCCTCGACAAAGGTACGTTAATTGATAGACATCACATTATATTACATTACTTTACCGACAAGAGCCAGTCCAAAGTTGGTTGTAAAGAAACTACGCAATTTGCGTAGTTAAACTACGCTATTTATTTTGCGTCCTAGGTACTTAACTATCTTCGTTAATCTGCGTCCTTTTCAAATTCTATGCGTATTTTTGCGACGGGGACGGCGTCATCGGAAACCCTGTCATAACAGTTAATTGTCTTGCTTATTCTTTTAAAATTGTCTGCTATTATTGTTTTAGCACACGTCTTTATTTCTTTGTTTATTTTATTTATTATATCATATATTAAATGTTATCATTAAATGTTTGATAGCTTACTCAATTGTATTCTGAAGTATTATATATACAGTCCTAAAATTATTGCATTATAAGTGTTTTACACAATTTTGTGATTCCCAGAGAAATTTTTGAAAAGGTTTGGGGATTTTTGGATAGGTGGGGAATTAATTTGGATTTACCTGTTATTCCCATCTATCTTGCTTCCAATGTATATATGGAAGCTCCTCCATAAACTTCCACTGATTCAGAATTCTGTTGCTCACATCATAACCCAGATGTCCAACATACTGCATGTCACCTCTTCCCTTCAACAACTTCACTGGCTCTGTATCAAACTCGTATTGATTTTTAAATTCTCCTCCTCACTTTCAAAGGCCTCCATAACCCTACTCGACCTTAGCTTTACAACCTCATCCAATACTACACCCCTACTCACTCTCTTCTATCCTCTGCACCAGGTCTGCTCTCCACACCCCTACCTGCTTAACCACCATGGGCTCAGGAGCCTTCAGGCGTAATTCTCCCCATCTCTGGAACTCTGTAACAGATAAAAGCTCTAAAATGTGCTCTCTAGCCATGTTGAAGTTGCATCTTAGATTTGCTTATTAGTGGCCTTGTTGCTCAATGGGTAGAACCTCAGGCAAATATGTGAAAATCTCCTGGTTCAAATCCCAGCCCAGACAAGTGCTTCCTTGAACAAGACTCCCAATGCCAGATCCCCAGGCACTGCATTTGTCTGCCTGCTGCATCCCTCCAGGGGACGGGCTAAGTGCAGAGAAGTTATTTCCCTCTGGATTTAGTAAAGTACTATTTTTTAAAGTTATTTCATATGACCTACATAATCAGTACACCAATCTAATCCAATTTTATTTATTAGTTAGTTTGATCCAGTACTTTTGCTTACTATTATTCAGTTTGTAATTGCTATTGTTACTGATGTCTAAATTCTGTGCAGTGACCTGCGGTGACTTAAAAGGCACCTATAAATAAAATGAATCAGTATTATAATGTAGCTGTACAGCACTATACTGTATTTTGCCCTCAAGGCAGATTTTGCAGCTACAGTTTCTTGTCAGGGAATCTTTCTCCCCATCCCTTAAATAACATGTGCACAAACCCTGGTTTAAGGTATTGGTCAGCTGGCAGATCTCCTCATCTTATGGGGTCCAGGAATGTTAGGGGTGAGGTCTCACAAACAAAGGGAAAAACCATTGCTGTACTTCGTGGGCTTTTTTTTGCTGAATAAACAACGTAAATCATTGTCCCTGAACTCCCCAAGGTTGATACAGACCAATTTACTGAAATTAATTCTGTGAATTTGTAAAAAAAAGCTGCTGAGATGACTACTTTGTTGAGAACTCGAGCCTGACTTGAACATTCACACATATTAAAAAACAGTAAAATCTGTCAATGGTAACAATTGCGTAGCTGAACATTAAATGGTCATTCCAAGATGTAGTCAGTAGCTGACAGCTTTAATACATTCATTCAAAGCTAATACGTTTTCCCTTTGCCCTTTTTCCAGTTGTTTCTCAGCAGGTAGTTACAATATCTAAGTGCTGGAGTTTCACACCTAGTTACAAAATCCCATGTATACTCATGCATCTTCAATGCATTTTTAACAGCATGGATTTTACTCCCAGATATGAGATGAAGTTTTCTGAAAGGAGCAGGCCTATGATTGGGATATTTTGCACATCTGGCAGTCCATTCCCCCTTCAGGGAAGCAGGGTTACCTGGCTAACCTGATGATCCATCAAGGCTGTGAGAGCTGTATTACCTGGTGGTAGTAGGGCCCAAGAGACAGTGGAATAGAAAGGTCACCCTAAACTCCTGCAGCCAGCTGGCACTTAGCCATGATCCAGCACTGGTGCCCTTCACCTCTTTGGCACATTATAAAATCCACATTGTCTTTTTTGGAGGCATGAAGGAAGATGTAGACTGCAGTATATTTAAAATTTAATTCCCCATGTGATTAATTCTGTATTAATGTCTATACTGTGTCTCTCAGAGTGATCTGATATTTACTAGAATGTTTTTTTTGTATATTGGAAAAAAAAAACTATATATATATATATATATATATATATATATGTGTGTGTGTATATATATATTTTTACTGTTTTAATGTTTTCAGCTATTTTCTGTCAGCAGTCATGTCTATTTTGGACATGGATTAAATAATACTTTCTCACATGTCAACACATTTAAGCATCAAAGCTTGCATGCAGGAGCATTATTTTTGATGTCAAATTCGAAAAATAGCTACACTTAACATAGGCATCCAGCGACTGTCAACACCCGCTTAGGTAGTCAGAGTCAGAGAGATCACAACACTACATGATCATGTATTCTGTGGATCGGAGTCCAGTGCATTCATAAGTATGCATTATATAAATAACCTGTAGTGTACTGACCATACTAAACTGTGAAAACATTTCAAAATGTGAAAAGCTTGATTTTTGTGATACAACTGGATTTTATTACTATAATAAATAATAAATATAATAGAATTTTAGCCTGAGTGAATTTTTATGCTGTGAAAGATAATGTGCAAAAATATAAACTTAAACATTTTAGTTTTAACAGGACCCTTGTTAAGAACACAGACTCTTAACCTGACTGTAGATTCACCTTACAGAAGAGCCACTTTTCCAAAGCGTTTTAACAATGTTTGAATTGTTCCAGAACAGACAGCCAATTGAATAAACAGAAAAAATGTTTTAAGTTGAATATACTGAATGTATTGACAGCTTCAAGTACTTTCTGTGCTAAATGTAAAAAAATTGTCATCGATAGCGTTTGGGTCAGTATGGTATAATAAAAAGTGTACGTGTTTCTGAGTACTACATTTATTTCAAGTTCGAGTTCAATATTTAACACACACATTTAGTATTAAAGGCTTTAATAAGGAGTAAAAATGATGTAGGAGGCATCTAATTTCCCAATAACATTTGCAGTGAATTTTTAAATGCGATATTCAGACAAAAGCATTGGTGTAAAACTAGCATTTTCTCTCCTGTTGTGAAGTATACAAGGTATGCTTGTCGTTTCAGTGGGGTCATCATTTGTTATTTAGGCTTTGTTATGATTTTCCTCAGTACTGTGAAAAAAATAGCTTGGCCTTCAAAAAGTAAAATGAAAGTATTTTTGTGCAGAATCATCCTGAAAATTACAAGATGCCCTATAACCAATTTTCTCTATAGCAACAGATTGACAGTATTCAAAAACCTTCACACCTCACACAGATACTTCAAATTTATTCCAACAGCTGATATATAAATAACATGTAAACATATACCTATACTTGCGTGCTTAGTGTGCATATTTCTGTTTCTAAAACCAGTGAAAACCTGATGAAACGAGACAGAATTATTTCTTTTCAATGACTCGCGTGGAAGCTTTTATTGCTTTTTTTGTTACCCAGTAGAGGACTGTAACACCAATCATTACTATTTTGTCTATAGAACTGTTGTGGTATACGTTATTTGTTTTACTTGTTACTCTGTGTGGAGCACTTCGTGGTTGTTTTACTTTCATTGTAATGATAATCTTCACGCATCGACACAAACTGAATTTGCTATGAGCTGCACAGAGTAATTGCCATTTTATTTTTCTAGTTTATGATACCTATGACACTCCGTTGCCACTTACGCACATTTACTTCAGTAAAAATGTAACCTTTTAAAAAAAATTCTTTGCTTCATCAGATAAACACTGAAACACTAAACATTATAATCAGCTCCAATCGGAACAATCAGCGTGCAGGTGTTGTGAAGTTTAATCAGTCAGTTTTCATTACAGTTAATGCCACTTCCGTGGCCATTAAAGGATGAGAAATTCAGAAGTCTGTCTCAGTTTAGCGCCGATGTAAACACGTCCCTGTTGCAGTGTTGAGCCCACGATTCTTTGTTATTAAAATCCCGTGCTGCTGGGGGACGTGTCTGTGTGTGCACGCGCGCGCGCGTGAATGTGCTTCGCGCAGCGAAACACAGCGTTAACGCCCCCCCCCCCAAGCTACACAATGGTCAGTACTGATGAGCTCCCCACACAAGTTCCAACAATAGGCATCTGGCTGCATATGATGTCAAAAAAGGGCAAATCACGTAAATGCATTCTCTACGAGAGAGAGAGAGAGAGAGAGAGAGAGAGAGAGAGAGAAATGAAGTTAAAAATATGCCACTCAAATCGCAAGAATGTTTTACCATGTTTTACCAAATTTACATACAGTAGTGGACCATTTGTTATGACTTTGATCATAGTATGACTTCGAACATTAGAAAGTGTAGCGATCTGAACAATTAATCAATGTGGAGAATTATATATTTATCATGACTTCTCATTTAGTAAAATATTTTTTTAAATATATCTTAATCTCAAATATGTGTGAATCTAACTTTGTAATTTCCCGTTAGGACATATTTGTATATATCCATAAAAAATGATTACTATTAGATAAATAGATTTTTTTTTCCAACTTTAGCAATGGCACTAACATTCACGAATATAATTTGTATCCACAAAGGAGACAAAAGTTATTTGAATTTGGCTCCTTCGAATAAACGCATGCGCAGTGCAAGGTACGCTGGCTTTTCTAGAGCAGCTGTTTCAGGTTTGAAATTCCAACATGGCAGTGGCTGTGGTCAGTCTACCCTTCACTCATTCGGAATGGCTTCACATCACAAGCGCCACTGGAAAACCTGAAAGGTCGTTAACGAGTAAATACAGAGCATCGACGCGAATTTAACATGCAGAGCTGTCCTGCTACACCTGCAGGTAAGGATTTCCCTATATCCGAGATCGGGGCAATTAAAAAAATACAGAGCAGTGCCGCCGAAGACGGAGCACTTGGAAGTATCTCCTGTTTTCTCGCAGGCATCGTCTTAGACTTTCGGCTGAGATGCGTAGGTGCGTCAAAGCACAATAAACAGTATTTAAATGCTGTTAACGAATAGTTGAGAAGTACTTCGATTATATTGGACGGAATTGGAAAGTCCTTAACTTTTTGGATTGTCCTTTGCTGATTTTATAAGAATGTACAGTTAAATAGAATAAAAACTCCCCCCTCTCAGCGATCGTGCATACACGAAGTTCATGCATGCATCATCGATTAAAAGTTGAACTGACCTCGGTCGTAGATTGGATAAAAAGTGTCACAAATCTTGTTGTGGGGGGGCAACTGCAGGCATATCATCTATTTTTAAAGTGGAGGGTCAGCGTGGCTGTTGCAGTGTGTCCTCGGAAAGCTGCAGGCTGAAGTGTGTTATTGACATAGACATTTCTCTGTACCCGTTTTACCCCATGGTGGTTCCAATTGGAGCGAATGAAATTGACGTGGACTTTCGTGGTCAGGTGTTTTCTCCTTCCTCTTCAGTCATTTTATTGTCCAGATCGGTTTTTGTTGCTTTTACAGTTTTCTTAATTGTATGCTTTAAATGTAAATGAGTATAGGAAAAATGGCCTCACTTCACAACGCTACGCAAGATGCTAGTTTGGCGAGACAGTTACTTTAAACAAAAAAGCAACCTTAGGAATTTTTACTCTTTAAAATTACGAAGACCACCCCCAGTGCTGTTTTTTCTGTTATTGCAGTGCAAAATGGTCGGAGGCACCACTGTTTACGGTATGTCATTTAAAAATATTTTGCTAATTTATCCCTAACTGTTAATCGTGTTACTGCAATATCTTGGATTTCCGAGTAACGTGTGTTTTACAAGATGGGTTATTATCCCCTAGTATTGATGTCTAATCAGTGTATATATATTTAAAAACTGATTTTTTGAGTCGTTCTTATTTTGGTTTATTTTACACATTCGCATAGAATGATTGGTTTCAAGGTCTTTTGAAAAGTTTTATTATTGTTGTTGTTGTTGTTGTTGTTGTTTTTTTTTATTTATTATTATTATTATTGCTGCCTGCATTTATGACCAAAGCACTGACTTATTATTATATGTTTGTTTTGGAAGTTTATTTTTATTTATATAGTCACTGAATTGTGATGTTTAGTCATTGTGTTTAGTTTACCACACGATTCAAATGTTTATTCAAGTAGATTTTTTGTTACCCTGTAAAAAATGTCCATCTTTAATTCTAAAATCGCAGTTTGGATCTTTCACAACCTCCATTAGTTAGTGGTATTATTTTTCAGCCGGTATTCAGACCACACTTAAAATAAGTGCAGAAATGTCATATTCATAAATGCATTGACTGAACCCAAACTGCTGCGCTGTTTGTAACTGTTTTGATCCGTGCCGTTTGAGGAGATACGTTCTTTTTGAATGATTGTGCCCATCTCCAAGTCTTGTGAATTTCTCACCCCGCAACTTAAAACGGCAATTTATATTCAGTAGAGATTGATCCGCTTGTTTCGGATGTGCTGGATATTGCGCATACATTTTTAAATCAGGGTCTGGACGGAACTGTGGATATCGGACAGAAATTGTGTTCTTATCATGTTCGTTAGAACTCGAACGGTTCAAAGTGGGTTCGATCATATTGGCACTGGCTAATGTAAGACGTGATAAACCTGCTTTAAGTTGAGTGATCTTTAAGTTTTCTTTAATTTAGTCATACATGCGCCAACAACAATTTTATGATTTATTAGGGTTTTGCGACTATTTCTCTTATCAGTTTGCCCATATAATGAATGCAGAGAAGGTTCTGCGCCGTCTCTGTTGTCGGAATCCAAATTTGTGGTTTAGTCCAGGGCAGCTGTTGCCTGATGTGAAAGCAAAAAGTTGGTCTTTTATAGATAGATTTCAATGTGTAGCCTACTAAAACCAGTGCAAATAACTTGAGTGTTTTATTTTTTTAAACGAACTGTATTGCTTTGATCAGTATCGCGTCTTTTTCAGAGTTACAGTGCAAAAGCATTGATGTACAGTACATAATGTACAGCTGTTAGAGGGGAAAAAATCTTTTGTTCAATGCAGCTGTTTAAGTATTAAAGATGTACCAAAAAAAAGAAGAAAAATGAATGTTTGCACATGCTGTGGGTTAGCTGTGAAATAAACAGTATCATTGCCGAAGCAAATGCAGTAATGGATATCGTGTATAGCAGTGTACTGTAGAATACTGTACAATAACAATTGTTCAGTTTTTTCCCATTCATGGACAGTAGTATGATAATATAATGCTATAATTTGTAACATTTTTCCTAGAGGGCTGAAAGCGTTAAGATTATCTGAGTATATCTTCCTTCATATTCTTCATGTTGAAAAGCAGCAGAGGTTCAGTGTACAGCTGTAATGAAGTCTGGAATATTCTTTTTGCTGCCATTGTTAATAATTTGTTAATCTTTCTCTGGGTGGCTGGGTGATTGACAGTGCTCCTGCATGCTGTGTTCCATCTTTATGTTGACGCTAAGTGAGTTTCCCTTCTGATTTTTGAAATTTATTTATTTATTTTCTTCCCACAAGATTCATTTATTCATTTTCAGAACACATTCATGAATTAGTATTAAAATAGTCTATATAGTTTAATTTGCGCCTGTATCCTCTGTGTTTGCAGACACCATGTGACCCTTTACTGTCCCTGTATAACCAGGATGTAGTTTGTGATAGGAACCAGTTCTTTCTCTTCCCCTCAGGCTCTCCGAATAAGCATGCTAAATGACAGGACCTCCATTCTTTGTGAGGTGTGTGAGGCGTTTGATTGCGCGGTGAGAAGAGGCACGGGATTTAGTTTCAGATATGCTTGATGACAGATTCCGACCCCGCCTCTTGTCAGCGCCCACTTTATTTAATGCCCTGCGTGTTGACTTGAAGTGATGGCGGTTTAGCGTGGCAGTCTGGAGATCACTTGTAGAAACTGAGACACAGGAAGGAACAAACTGCATCTCAGCAGCTTAGTTGTGTTTCTGATGCGGTTCTTCTGATTGGTTAGCTTTTGATATCTCCACCATAAGCGATGCATGCATGTATACGTGATGAGTTTCCCTTACTACTACTTAGTACAAAAAGTGGTACTTTGACATAAATGAGAACTGGTGGCTCAATGGGTCGGACGTCAGGCTGGGATGTCTCCTGGTTCGAAGCCCAGCCGCCAGGTGTGTCCTTCAGCAAGACACTCAGCACTTGCTCATTATAACACGTATGTGAAAGTAAGTCGCTTTGGATAAAAGCGTCTGCCAAATTAATAAAAGCAAGTGGTTTCCCCCCCCCCACTCAAAAAAAGAAGGTACGAATTTTTAGCAGCCTGTCAGAAATGCGTCACTGACCTGTTGCTTGAAGCTCACAATAAAACGTGCCAGCTAGCAGGGATTAGTGTTCTCTAAGTTGTATGAAACAAGGACTAGTTGGTCCACACTTCTTTTTATACGTAACAGATATCTGCTAACTTTAATTTGAAACGCAAGAAGAGACATTAACCTACAAACGTACTAGGTTTAGACCACACTAACGGTTTTTATTTCCGTTTTATCTGTGAAGCTTGAGTAACTGGCCTATATGTGTTATAATGCTTGTTGTACACTGAGTTGTGTTTTGTTCAAATATTAAAGTTTTAAGATTTGAAATAAGTTGTTTTCTATTAAATACAATAAATGCATTTGTGTGAAAGACAGTTTTTAAATATTGGAACTTTTTGAAAATGTTCATTGTTCACATACAGAATACTGGTGAATTTATTTAATAATGGTATTTCAAAGGTCTTCGTCAGTGGTGTATTTTAAATTTTATAGTCTTTGTAAGTAATCTCCAGGTTTTTCTTTCTGGCAAATAACATTCAACAAATGACTCCTTTAATATGAATTGGAAGTTCTTCCCATCCAAAAATGTTACATCACAAATGTTAAATCTACATTACAAACAAATATTGCACGAGACACATTTAGCTAACGTCGTCACAAAAAAAATTAAACTCCAATTTTGTCTTTTACACATTATAACTCATAAAAAATAATTGATATAACCACATATCTATGCAATGAATGCTTTGGTCATATGTTATATGGCAAAATTCCTGCTGCAGATATCTAAATAATAATGCAGGGAGACAGAAGGCAGCTCACAGTGTGGTGAAGGATTTCTAATTATGAACTAAACCCCGTCGCTGTGCCGTGTCCTCACCTTCAGAGAATCTCGTTTTGCCTAATTGACAGTTGTATGTGATGTTATCCATTACATGCATAATGGGTCGTTTTGTCTTAATCCGGCCTTCTGCTTTAATAGCTTCTGACAAAGAGGAAATGAAGGGGAGAATTGCAAAATTATCGGAAACACTCCACATTCCAGATCTGTCTTATGATGACTGACGTGACAAACTGTCAGCTCGACGTTGCTGCTTTTGAAGACTCATTTATTTATACGAGGAATTTTTAATGACTTTAAAAACCATGTAGATGAGCTTGTCTGAGCGTGTCCGTGCCAGTTCCTTTACTGTGTGGGTCACGTGAGGGAATGACGACAAAATTGTAAAGAAACCTCAGGGAGTGAAGTTTCCTTCTAGCGACAATTTATTGGCTTGGCTTTGTTAACAAACATGGATGGATACCTAGCAACATTTATCGATGTCTGATATTTTTAGCATTTGTATGTCACAGAGCTGGCATCGGACAGCGAATAAAAGGTTGTCATATTTAGGCTATCGAGCCTAAATATGGGCTAAGCATCACCCCTGACTTCCCTCCCCATTTTCATGACAGGCAGTGGGTTACGGATGGGCCTATCCTCCATTGGTTCCACCTCTGTTCGTCCTTCTCTTTGTAGTATTCGGCTGCGTTACCTTAGCGTGTTCCTCTGTGTGCTGACAGAACCTTCACTGGCTCCAGTTTGACGGCTTTACGAGGGTGTCTGCAGTGCTGGTCTGGGATGGCTTCATCCTGCTGCGCACATGAAGGGCAGTGAATTTTCACTCTCCCTCTCCTTCACACCCATCCCCGGGCCTTTATCTTGCTGAGGCGCTGGCACTGTCTGCTACGACATTTTTGTGCTTCAGCTGACAGTGAATGGCATGAACATTTTGCACAAACATGTATGCATCCTTTAGGCACCTGTCTGCGTAGCTCTGCGCCCTTAGAACTGTGCTGGCTCCATGTAGAATCTGCCAGCCTTAGTAGGAGAAGTTGATTGAGTTTTTTATATAATAATTTATTATTATTATTATTATTATTATTATTATTATTAGTGCTTGAGAATACTAAATATTTATACTTGATATCTGTTGTCCTTTTTTAATTCATAAAATCCAAAAATCACACAGAGTATCTGATGTTAAAAATGTTATTTTACTATCCAGGAACATATACAATATGAATAATTAAATCATTTTACACCACATGTAGAGATCATTAACTTTTGCACTATCTTCTATGATTGTATTCAAATTATAAAATGGATTGTCATTAAAGTCAGAAAAATGTACAGAAGTATTATTTGATGTTTGTTCATTTCAGCCTCTCGTATAAAGAGCTAAAGAAAACCGGGTGCATTATGCATGCTTAGATAGTGTGCTTGAGAATACTAAATGGAGAATTCCCCAGTCATCAGGGCTAAGAGCTAATGTTCTTACTTTGTATGGTGTACATGTCCATCTATAGATCTGTTTCAGTCATTATCAAACCTCAGATGGCAGGCAGAGAGGTGTTAGCCTGAAACTGTGATGTCTACATTACACTGTTTACATTAAAATTACACACTCCAAACTATTAATTACATATTGGTTTTGTAATACTGACTTATTTTAATTGCCTAACACCACTTTAGCTTATAATACAAATAGTGAAAAACAGTTAAATGAAACGGTGTGTCTTAACGCAGTGTGTATGGAATGCTTTTTAGGATGTACATTTCCAATGTTGTGGCAGCGTGAAATCTGAAAGTACTTCACAGACTGCATCAGGAAACATTACTTGTATGTATTGTCATAATGCCTTTACACCACTAAGGACCTTATTTTTCAATGTTTTATGGAAGTAAAAAAAAAAATGTTCATCTTCTCAGAGTAAAAATATCTTTAAAGTTTTAGTTTTTGCATGCCAGTGGCGGTGACAGGCATATGGTTGGGACTGCTCAACTACTGTGAGGTAAATATGAGAATCTGTGGGAACCCTGTAGGGGGCGCTGTACTTGTTGTGGTGAATGGGACATTGAAGAGCAGGGAGCCGGACCTGACTGAGGTGCTGAGGTGCCAAGTCACAGTGGTGCTTAAGGAGCCCAGTGGACTTATCGAGTGAGAACAGGTGTCAGTCCTGTTGCCCTGACATCACAAGTCATGGAGCACCTAATCATCTCCCAGCATTCCCCAGGTTTCTCATGTCATCACAGGGAAAAGGTGACGCCCAGCGGACAAGGCACAAAGTGAGTGTTGTGCATGGGCTGGGTAAGTACACTGCTATGGTGGTGATGGGGTACAATCTCCTGAATCACCCCCTCCACTAAAAAAAACAGCCCACTTTAACAGCAGCACAATAATGAATTCAGGGGGAATAATAGTTACTGTGATGTTTTCTGAGTGATGAGATCATAGTTTCAGTCTGGGCATGTTCTGAAGCACAAACGTAATGTGATTATTATAACTGGTGAGAAATAATTTTATAATTTAAACAAAGTTCAAAGAGTGTATTGTTGTATGGGACTGATGGTACTGGTGTATAAATGTCTCAAGGTTTTGAATGCTGTTTAACTTCCTGGCATAGATTGATGCATATCAACTCATTGTCATCTTGTTTAAAGCATTAAACCTTTTTTTTTACATTTATACGACACCTGCACCTGTTAGTCCAATTGTTGTGCATGAAGTGTTAGGCTTGGCATGTGCATGGAAGTGACGGACTCTATCACACTGTAGTGTGATGCCAGAGAATGGACTGGCTGGAGGGAGTGCAGGTGTCTAACAAGCTACCTCTTACTGCAGGTGTTCCACACACCTGGCCCAGACACAGGCAATTCACACTGGGCTAGTAAGCAGTTTCACACTCCTCTTTTTTTTTTTTTTTTTTTTTTTTTTTTTTTTTTTTTTGTGTGTGGGGGTGTGGGTGTGCCTGTTAGAAGGGGTTAACAGAACAACTATTGTTTCTACATATACTGAAAATATGTCCATTTTCAGTTTAATTTAAAAATCTGAGTGGGCTTTATGATTCTTTTTCCGTACCTTTGGACGTTGGAATTTTCTCCCACACAGTCTCAGGTATTTTTCCACTAGCTGGCAGTGCTACTTCAAAATACCATTTCTACATTACAAATGCATTTGTTAGTTGCTTGTATAAATATTAATCTAAACAGCGATGCTGGAATTTACAAGCTTATTGCTAACTTTCACAGACGTGCTATGCTGGGTCAAGCATACACGTGTGCTGCTTTGTTTCAACAGCTGATGTTATCTGTGACGATCAGATCAGTGCTGTTGAGTATCAATTTCAAAAATAATAATGGTGTTTCAATCCTTGGACAATGAGGTGCTATTTTTTTTACTTACACTAAACTGACATTCAGCATATTTATCTTGTGTTTTCATTCATTAGTTTTCAAAGTGCCTATTCCGGGCAGGCTTTCCATGCTGTAATCCATTCACACCTGTGTGGAAAATGAGCAATTTCATTAATATAATTTATGAGATTAACCTGGCTTTTAGAACTTGTACAAAACATAATTTTGGACATCATTGTCTTCACTTTCCTCAGTGTTGGAAATTTGTAAAAAGCATTGTCTGTACTTAGCACTGCTTCGGTACTTTCTAAACACTGAGTGGAACAAGGTACGTTCCCCAACTAAGCATCATTTTGAAAGATTGTGGGCTTTTATGAAGTATAGATGTACAGATATAATAAAATGTGTTTAGACATGCAAATCCTGCTTAGAGCTTTCAAAGTAACTAAAAATGCATCACAAGCAACTTTACCAAGATTTCTGATTGGTACTGTACACACAGCCTGACTTGGGACAAGTGTAAGGAAGCACCTTTCTGAATTAAGGTAATACCTGGTGCTTTTTAAAGTTTCTTTTTCTGAAACAAAGTTAACAAGCTAGACCTCTGTTGAAATCAATGCTGACCGTCTTGTCAGGGAAAATGGCACTTTAGGTTAATATGGTCTTTAAGTTAGTCATTTGAAATGCAAATTTGCAACCTATTCCATGCATACATCTGGTATTGTAGTGTCCCACAATTACTGATTGCTTTTGGTGCAGTGATATAAATCACTGAATATGTTTAAACTATGATGTTAAATACAGCATTTTAATAATTAATTTTATGTCAAAAAAAACACTGTTACTGTCATGAGGAACTTATTTGGACAATCTTGCATGCCAGTATTTTGATGAGGAAAGTCTTGTTCAGACTGAGTATGTGTGCACATTATGTTTTAGCGTTATGCTTCATGGCTTGGTTCAGTGGTTAGCAAGTGGAATCGATGTGAGTGTTTAACTGTTCTGGATCGGGATTCTTGTGGGTTCACACTTTTTTGTGCTGTTTTACTGTTAGCTTGCATCAGATATGTGTGCTGTTGGGTAATATTTAGAAACGACTTATGTGTACACACACACACACACACACACGGATTTGTAATTCACATGAGAAAATAATATAATAGTCAGGCTACAGGTCACATCTTACACTGGACAATTTGATTTGTGTATAACAGAAAATGTTATTTTGCATTTTGCACAAGGAGACAATGAATTGCACGAGTTATTTTAGAAATCTTCAACATGTTTATTTAAAAACAAAGCATTTTTGATTCTGCAGTCCAGTCTTGGGGGCTGGATGGTCAAAAAAAAATAATTTCTTTCATCAAACATTTATCATTTCTGTATTACTGTCAGCACTTTTGTGGTGTGTCTGGGTAAAAATAACTCCCGCACTGTAGGTAGCGTTATAAACATGCCATACTTGACATTTTCATCCACAGTGGGGACTTTGATGAACAGGATAACTAACGGATCAGGCGCCTGCATGTTTTCTTCCTGTTCTGACACCGCTCTTTGGAAAAATGTTCTTGCATTGTTTTTTCAAATCAGATTTGCTGTGCACAGTGTTCTAGTGGCCAGTGAACTTTCAGTTTGTGTTTGCTGCCTCTGAAATTTTAGCTAATTTGAGCTGGAACAGACTTTGGACCTTGCAAACCTGCGAGCGGGTAAAAGGACATTATAAACATGGCTCGGCGACCGTCCTTCTGAGGCCTAAATTACGTAAGTCCTCTTTGAACATTGTATGAAGGTAACAGTTCAGTTACTCTTGACCCAGAATAAATTTCTGGAGAAATTAAAAATAACTTTGTACATCTATTACATCTATGTCCCACTGTGAGGAAAAACAGGGTTCTTTTTTTTTGCATTCTCTATATGATTATTTGTTTTCTGTTCTGAGAGCATAATTGATGTGTCACCTGTCAAACACTGTAAGATCAGCTTCTAAGCAAACCATGATTTTGTCCCGCCTTTGATAACAGCCCTTCATCTTGTCATTTTAACAAGATATTTAATGTATTTCTCTTATTAATCGCTGCACGTTTTTTAAAATTTTTTTATTGTAGTGCTGCCGAGACTGTAATAGGTGTTTAATTACTCCAATAAAAGCAGCTTATAGATTTCCATTCTCCTGTGTACTGTTAAAATTATATTGATTTTGTCCCCTGGTGCAGTTAAACTATGCCCGCCAAGGTGAACAAGTCATTAAAAGTGGTTTCCCCCCGTCAGCCAATAATGGTGTAACGAGCTCTAATGCTATTTATAAGTGTGGTGTGTTTGATGAAGAGGCATTTGACTGTTTCAGATTGTATGAGTGTGTGTTTCAGAGCTCATAGAAATCAGAATGAAGAACGTCTCCCTCTAAGCAAACTATAAATTCGTTATTTGAATGGTGAACAACATGCTTGCTCATCATTTAGCCTGTCCTGTTCACATTACCTTCTTTGCTAACAGTATATAGTACTATACATTTTTTGGGGGGGGGGGCAATGATAATTACTGAAATCATAGTTAAAAAATTAATTAGCTTTTTGGGGAAAGTTAAAACCAGAAAAATTTCAAAACACCCCAAAGATGTCCTGATGATTTTACAGGTTTATCTTAGCAATTAACTGTGTGTTGGAAATCTCAGCATGGTGGTAAAACGCATGTGTCTTTGTGCAGTGAAAAAGTATTATCAGAAAAGCTTAACTTGAGTGGCTGTAGAGTGCTGGTATTTTGAGCTGCATTATCCAACATGCGTCGCTATGCCTGGAAGCTCGTTTTCCGTGTGTGGCCGCATGTGCTACCCCAGGCACGGGCCTCAACAATGTCCCCAGCCTAAGCAAAGCTGTCATTCTGTCACCGGCGCTCCTAACAGACCTGCCATGGTCTGGACCCATAGGACTGTAGCCAGCGTCTGCCTGGTGACAGAGCCTACTGGAACGGCACCATTATATGCATGCAAATGGAGGCCTTTTTTCGCTTTTTACAAAGAAATCTTCAATTAGACTTTCCTTAAATAAATCTGGCATTTAGTATTACGTTGGAAGGACTTGAAGTTTTAGGATATCAGAAGACTTTTAGTTCTAACCTTCTGAGGCATACATCTTAGAATTTAGTGAAATAAAACACGACTGTCAGTAATTATCACAAATATTTGTTAGTCCGTTAGTGTGCCTGTAAGTTGTTCGGTATCCCTTTATCTGCCTCCCAGTTTTCTGGGCTGCTTTTACAATGATGCACGTTGTTTTTAGCTATGAATGCATGTTTTTAGCTGTAGATTCTGACAACTCAAGTTACTGCCTTTTAAAATTACAAACTCTACACAATTCTGTGTGAACGCACCTCATTTTACATGTTACTGATGAGCTGTTGCTAGTTCGTTTAGCACCTCTGCATCGCTTTAGCTTTAGTGATGCAGCTTCTGTTGGCCCAAAGCTGTTGTTAAGCATTTACCTTTGACAGCACGGCTTCATTATTTTCAGAAGGGGGCCGTATGACTTGCTCTTTTCTTTTTTTTGTCCTTAACTGTCATCATGCTCGCCTGAGAGCAGAATTAGCATTTGTGTCACTGTTTTGACACTGGAAGTGAAGATGATGCAGAATAATTTTAAATTGTATTGCGTGTTGAAAGGCGGCCAGTGAACTTCGTTTCCCCAACCTACACACACACACACACACACACACACATATATATATAAAAAATAAAATAACACCCTCCACATGTAAATGACATGAGAGAACACTACATGAAGAATTACCTGTAATTATCCATAACAGCACATTTGAGAAACAGCAAAAATTCTTGTTCTATATTTAACTTTAATGTGACTGTGTTTTCTTGTTTAACCTTTTGTGCAGGCCTAGCACATGTCAAGCAAAGCATTTCTGTAAAGGGTAAACCAAAGTGAAGTGGGAGCTTTTGTTTATAAAAGTCCACATGGTGTGGTATGGTATGGGCCCAGGGCAATGTGGAGAATTTGTTAGGCCAGAGCAGTGTTTGTTGTAGATTAGCAATGATTTGGTTTACATTTAATGTTATGGCATTTCTGCCAGATAGGTTAGAGACTGTGAATCACCGTAGCGCCTATAGATGTCTCGGAACTGCAGATTAGAATGAGTACATTGACTATACCTGTAACACGTTTTCCTGTTTGCAGTGTTTCTCCCAGCTGAGTTATAGTCGTCAACACCTTATGACTAATGAGAATTAAGAACACTTGACACCTGGACTTTTGCCTGTATTGTAAATGTGGTAGAAGTAACCTAAGCATGAGTTATTGGCATGTTAAAATAACCGCTGAACCACTGCTATTCAGTCCAAATAAAACATCATTTAACTTGGATATTTAACAAATTTATTGATACAAATGGAGCACTGTAGGTTTAATTGTTCGGTTGTTGGGTTTTGAACCATTCTGTCTAAATCAAAAAGGTAATTATATTTCTAAAAATAGTTTGTGTAATTTAGTTTATATGCATGACCACTGCCTGCATCTTGGGAGGAAAAAAAAAATTGTTCTACATAGAAAATAGTGGTGGACACCAGACAAGTGCTATAACAAGCATTTAAATGACGCAAAACAGTTGCTTTCTTTCAAAGCCCATTGAAGGAGATATTCTGCAGACCCGAATATAACACAGACCAGATTTTATCATTTTAAGTCTAAGTTGCCTTTATTAGAAATTTAGCTTGGTGGTTTGCTAGTCTGTGCAAGACCCATCATCCAATGTACAGTGGTGTGAAAAAGTGTTGGCCCCTTTCCCGATTTCTTATTTTTTTGCATGTTTGTCACACTTTAATTTTTCAGATCCATCCATCCACCCATTATCTTAACCACTTATTCCTGGTGAGGGTCGCGGGGAAGCCTGGAGCCCATCCCAGAGCACATAGGGCGCAGG
>JABJVR010000031.1:4563626-4581517 GCA_025773905.1 Chitala chitala
AATGTTTAATTAAGATAATGGTCAAATTAAAATGAATGAATTGGTTGGAAGGAAAACCTGCACCCACTGCAGCCCTCACTTTGGGAATTTTTCTGCCATGTTTTTGGAAAGCATATATGATCCTCTCCAGTTAGGATGAAGATTGTCCTGTTTATAAAACCTAGGCTGCTCCCAAAAAACATCCCAATTATTAACAAAAGATCTGCTGTTAGATGCACACCACATCTCTAACCAGCGGTTTAGTGAGAGGAACCTACTGTAGGTCACATTGGCTCTATAGACAATAGGTAGGCATCCAGAAACAAACAAGTTCTGACATTTTGTTTGTGCATGTAGAAATGAAGCTCCTGTTTAATACCTTGGATTGTTAGGATTTACTGTCGTTAGTTCCAGCATGAACAATCAAGGTGGAGACTTCATTGCTGGAGATTTAATCCAATTTTGCCCCTTTGTCAGACTCTGGCCCCAAGGAGGCATTTAACAGAAACTGATGTCTTTTGATGGCTAGAAATTCTAACATGCCTAATAAGTTTCGAATAACGAGCACCTTTTCTGTTTCACCAGACGTGCTGCTGAGAACAGAGAACCTGTTACCAAGATCACTTGGCAGGAGGTGTGCAGGAGGTGTATTGTTTGAGTTCCTAGACCTCCTTCTGACAGTTACCCAGGAATCCAAAGCATGAATCCTATCATCCATTATTGCTAGAACTAAGCGCTTTCTACAAGTACAACTAACACTTGCATTAGGAGGACTATCTACGCTGTACATGCCTCAGGACGTACACAGAACATAAGTATGAAACATTATTTTAACTCTCATTTCTCTTTTCGAACAATATCATCTAATGCTTGTAATAGATTTTTCAACTTTTTAGACAAAGATATAAGCAAACAAACACTAGCGCAAGCACAAACAATGTTCATAATATCACCGGAAATGACAACACTATTCATTGTAATTACAGTATATTATTATAACCAGTATCACAACAGTACATTTACATTAGCTGTTACTATAGTAGTCCAGTGAAATGCCAGCCCTTTTACAAATAATACAAGCTACTTATATTTTGCAAAGATCTCAGATTTAAAAGTTCACAAGTTCTCTTTAAATCTTAGTAAAATTAAGGATAGCATCTCATTTCTCAAGAAATTTTAACTTTTAATAAAGAACTTTCTGGCCACACTAATGATGGGCCAGACCGTTGACAAGCTTTCGACAATTCCAGGCAAATTCCAGGAGTACAATTCCAGGCAAATAGTATTTTGACAACACCGATAGTACATTGTACACAACACTTGTGGAAATGTTTATTTGATGCTGAAGTGCAGTCAGTAACTTCGCTTGTTGCTTACTCTTAGGAAAGCCCAGTTTGTGCAGCCTAATTCAGGCTAAATGTTTTAAAAGATAACTGTACTCGCACCAAGTGTTTACAGTACATTAATGCACCGAAGGCTGACTTTTAAGAGCTCATTACAGATATTTTTCTGAGTAGGAGATTGTTAAACAGCAGTACCTAACAAGTGTCTCCGGTGGTGCGAATTGCTGAGAAGCGTAATGAGTCTGATTAGGCTGTGTGTCCATTTTGATGTGCCTGGCTGTGCGCAGTGTTGTAAATGGAGTTGAAAATGTAACCCTTGACATTTGAGAGAGAGGGAGGGGAGGAGACATTACTTTTGTAAATGTTGTCTTTTTTATTATATATACTCGGTTTATATGAAGTGTTTTCGTTCTTTCTCTCCATCTCCTACTTCCCGTGTTTCCCTTCATTTGTCTTAACAGGCCTTCCTTTCTTTGTTTCTGTTCCCACAGTGCAGTGAATGCTTGTCTGCTCCCCACAGGCAGGTCACATGTGAAGCAGGATGGAGAAAAGCAGGATCATGTCTTACAAAGCTCATTCTTGCTGATAGCCATCAGCGCGTTTATTAGCTATTATGTAAACTTCGGTTTCTGAATGCGCTGTAGTCACCGTGTCGGCTGGACTGCTGGCTCACACAGCTCAGGTAATTCTAGTACTGCTGAGCTGTGAGCAGAATTTAATGGTTTTTAATACGGTGTCTGAGGGTACGTGCTGACAGGTGAGCATATTAGGCTCTGGATGATCACAAACTGCTAACGGTCGTTGTCCTTTAAAGTAACTGATGTTCTTTTAAGCTTTTCCTCTTCTGTGTAAAACATGGGCATATCCTGGGCACTTGGGCTTTACTTCTTTAGCCAGTTTTATTCTGTTAGATAAGTTTTAACTGCCAGATCTGAGTCTGTTCACACGACTGACTGTTAAGGGAAATTGAACTGACAGCAGGTATTGAGTTGGAAATCTGTTGAAATATGATGAAATATAAAATGTACAAGCACGCATCCTTTTCAGTATTTTTCATGTAATTAAGATATGAACTTGTGTTTTGAGTATTGTGTGTGTGTGTGTGTCTGCACGTGTGCGTGTGTTTGTGTGTGCGTTTGTGTTTGTGTCCTTCGCTTGTTCTGTAAAACAGTTCTTCATGGAGTGCTGTCCATCAGCTGACCTAGTCCCATTTCTTAAGGTCTGTAATATTTAATATTTTACAAAACTATTGAACAATTGCAGAATTTGCAATTTTGTTCATAAATATGTTAATACTTTCTTTGAAATTAATGCAAGTGGTACAGGTAAAAGAGGCAGGATGTAGATGAAGGTATAGGTGGTCTATGGTGTCCAGGACTTGGTCTTAGTGGTATTTGGATCATGTAATTATCATTGTTTTTTTCTCTGTTAAGGCCATATTTCTTCATTATGAACACTGATGCCAACAGCATCACGGCTTTGGTAAATACTAGATTCCTATTGGCCCAGAGATGGTACGTCCGCCCCATCACATGTTGTCGGTTATTTTTGTGGAGCCGCAGGCCACGTTGTGGTTATTCTCTTACATATGCTTTATGTGTCGTCTGTGAGATTGTAACACAATGCAGAGATAAATCTAATTGTGCAGATTTGTTTTCTTTTTATGAAAATGTTTATTGCTACCTAACGTCAAAATAAAATTTCTTTCTAATGGTTATTTCTTACAGGCTACAGCACTGTTTCCTCTGGCATTTCCATTAAGGTGAACACAGCTAAATGATGCTAAGTACAGCGGCTGTATTATAGCACCCATTCAGTATGTCTTTTCATGATTAGTCAATTATGCCGAGAGAAGTTACTGTTTTATTTAAAATGTCTCTCGTAGCATGAAACTCAGTTATTAAGCATGGCTAACTGTTAAGGAAAATATAACAGGCCAGAGGTGTTAAAGTATGCATACATACCATACAGATATAAATAGCTGAAAATGAAGGAATGATGTAAGCTTTTAGGTTCCTAAAAATGGCAATACTTTGAGTCTTGTGGTATTTCTTAATCAGTATCTTGGAAGCCTGACAGGCATGCTGGCCCCAGTACAATTGTTTTTGACTAAAACCTTGTAAATTAACCAATTAGCACAGCATCATGCCGCTAATTAGCTCTTGGTGTCTGTTGCGGCAGCTCGGCAAACAGTAGGGAGGAGGTCCGCATGCAGATCTGTTACCAAACAAACACAGGGCCCTCGCTCATGCAGGCTCACCGGCCTTCAGTGCCAATCCCTGTGTGGTGTGTGTGCGTGCGCTCATTTTTCCATGTTTTAGGGTGAGATCTCACCAATCCCATGACAGCTGTCCCTTGGAATCGTCCCTCTACCATACATTAGTGAACTGAGCACTTTAAACGGAATGAAAAACATTTGCCATAAACACACTGTTTTCTTTGGCTTTTTTTGCTTGTTTGCTTTAATCCCTGCTGCTGTTCGCAGCAGATCAACCGTTAACAGGAAATTCATTCTTAGCAACACCTCCCTTACTCAGAATTCGCTTGACAGGTTCTGTACATCTGTGTCATCATGACTGTGCATGTGTGTGTTTCTGCCTTTAAAGAAACCATCATAGACCCTCTCTTCAGGTTCTAATCTGTTATTTCATCTTTAACCTGCTCAGTGATTCTGAGATTCAGAGCTCTTATGAGACACCAGCTATGGATATTGTCAGAGAGATCCTGGGATTAAATGGAATAGTGCCTGTTAAGCTCCAGAAGCAATGAAAAGGGTGTGGAAAGAGTGAAAAACAAGCAAGGGCTGTGCCCCCCCCCATTCTGAACACCACAGACAGGGAGGTAGCGGAGGGGATCTGGGGGGGGATGTTGTAATTTATACTGCGCTGTGAGCATTGTCTGATGAAGGCAGCTGTGCAGTGCCTGGGAGATTGGTTTGCTGCACCTTGCGGAGCAGATATGAAACCGTCTCGGCCGCTTTAGATGAGAGCTGGATTATAGAGTGACCCGCCATGTCTGTGTCATATCGGTCTGTGCAGGGTGCATTATACTGTGCTAACTAGGTGTTTGGTACCAAATCAGACTGGTACCCTCTGTGTCAGTCGTGTCATATATTTATTACATGGGGGCCACCGTGCAGGAAAACTCGAGATGAAAGCTGAAACAATGGATGTCTTTTTAACACTTCTTCTGGCATTCAAGACAGATAGAAACTGCAAGTTCACTGTTAGATGCTTAACTGAATTTCTTCTTGTATAAGTAACAACTTTTTACAGATTTGTTTCTTCTTGGCATTGCAGGCATTAAGATGCAGTGGACACCAGAACATATGCAGTGGGGTGAGAGACATTTTGACATCACATCCAGCAACCGCTCTCCGTTGCACAAAGCGGAGGCCTTTATGGGCCATCTTCAGCAGGCCTACCATTATGCCTGGGCCAACGACGACATCTCCGCGCTGACTGCCTCCAACCTTCTGAAGAAGTATGCTGAGAAGTACTCGGGGATTCTGGAGTGCCCGGATGAGCGGATGCTTCCGGGCTTGTATCCAGACTCCGCCCAGGGGCATCTGAACGGCAGGAAGTGTGAGGGTGAGTCCTGGCAGGAGGTCATCTACCCGCTGAGCTGCGTCGTGCCTGGCAGGGCTGTAAGCAAGGCTGGCGCGGCGGCCGCCGTGCCTTCGGCAGACATGTCCACCGGCGTGCGCGGTTCACCAGGGCTGGCCGGCAGCTTGCCGGAAACCAACTTCTCCAGCAGCAGTAGCAGCAGCACCAGTAGCTGCGGAAGTCATGCTGTTGGCAGCCTTCACTCGGGTCTTGTCCCGCAAGAGTACTCGATGGGATACAGTGGCTCCTTCATGCATTCGAGTTACAACACGCAGAGCGTCGCTGGCCTCGCCTCCCCTCACCCCTCGCCCTTGCACAGCTCTGGTCTCCTCCAGCGTCCACCTCGGGCCCCTCCCCAAAATGTTATACCCAGCTACAACACTGGTTCCACCTGCCTTTCTAGCTACAGTTATTCTGCTGCAGAGTATCCACCGCAGACTGCAGTTGCCACGGGCTATAGCCCAGGTGGAGCACCCCCACCCTCGGCCTATGTGCCTGCTGGTCTTGCTGCTCCCACACCTTTGCCCTCCTCTTCTCTTCCAGGCTACCCCTACCAACCACGCACCCTCGGACCAATCGTACCAAAGCCTCTAAATGGCTCTTCCGCAAGTTCTTTGAAGAGAAAGGCTTTCTTCATGGGGGGACAAGAGGAAATAAACTCCACTTATGGAAATTTCAGTTATAGCCAGCAGTGCTCACCTGAAAGCCCTGTATATGGTGTACAGGATAACACCATTCCCAGTACAGTTGGCGGGAATGGGTTTGATGGAGATGTTGAGGCGTCACCTTTGGCATTTAAGCCCACAAAGCAGTTAATGTCCTCCGATCAACAGAGAAAATTCGGTGGTCAGTGCAGTAGGGCGCCAACCCCTCTGACCTATCCTCCATCCAGAAGCTCTCTGGGAGGGTTGCACTCAGGTGACTCGTTCGATAAGTTTGCATCCCCTGGTGCGAATGAGCACAGCGATGACCGTGGACATGTTTCACGCTCAATGGCAATTACCGGCATCGGCTCAGCTACCTCACCCTCCCATCCAGCGGCAGAGCGTCTTCAGGACATCGATCCGCACCTTGTAGAACTGGTCAACAAAGAGATGGTGCAGCAAGTCAGCCCCGTCGACTGGAGCGACATTGCTGGACTGGAGCTAGCCAAAGCTGTGTTAAAGGAAGAACTTTTGTGGCCCATGCTGAGACCAGACATGTTCAGCGAACTTGCCACAATACCTCGGACCATTCTTCTGTTTGGACCTAAGGGTACAGGGAGGACATTGCTGGCACGGTGTGTAGCCAGCCAGTTGGGCGCGTCGTTCCTTCGGCTCAATGGTTCAACCCTAGTGACAAAGCTGCGGGCTGAAGGGGACAAGATTGTGAATGCCTCTTTCTTGGTGGCAAGGTGTCAGCAGCCTTCAGTGGTCTTCATCCATGATGTTGACCTGTTGCTTTCTTCCCAGCACAATGAGGACTCCTCAGTGGATAGAACCAAAACTGAGTTCCTCACGCAGCTGGACAATGTCCTGGCTTCTCCCCAGGACCAGGTGGTGGTCATCTGCTCCACCAGCAAGCCTGAGGAGATTGATGGTTCTCTGAGGAGATACTTCATGAAAAGGCTTCTCATTCCCTTACCTGACAGCACTGCAAGGCACCAGATAATCAGTCAGCTGCTCTCTCAACACAACTGTTGCCTCAGTGAGAAAGAGGTTGGCGTGCTCACCCAGCAAACAGAGGGATTCTCTGGACTGGACATCTCACACCTGTGCCAGGAGGCAGCCTTGGGCTTGCTGCAGGCTGCTGCGGTCGGACTTTCTGCTGTTCTGCCTGGTCAGTTGAGACCAATTACTTACCAAGACATCAAGAATGTTCTTTGCAAAATTCAGTCTAACAAATCACAGACAGACCTGGATGTGTACACTGAATGGAACAGAATGTTTGGCTGTAGCCAGTAAAAAGGAAACCGGCAGAATTAATGAGGCAACAAAGAGAAAAATAGACTTTATTTCTTTATGGAGGCAAGTTGCTAGAGTGCGAAAACAGAATTTGCAGCACAGACACAAGTAGCGCTTTTTGAGGTCTGCATACTTTAACTTTGATGCTTGAAAACGGTGTCGGCTAAGCTTCGCACACAAAGGTACGTGTTGACTTCAGAAGGATGTGAACATGGTGCAAAAACGCACCATTCTGCGCTTCTGGAGATTTCATTGCTTTCAAGTGCCTCAAGTGGTGCTTTTTGATTTTGTGTGAATCTTTGTTTGCCACTTCATCTACATCAGTGGCACATGCTTGTATCAATAGCTTTAACTTCAAACACAGACTCAACTGGACATGCTCTTGCTAAAAGACTGGATTTTATTGTTGGGAAAGAATACTAGGCTATTTCTCATTGTCTTCTGGTGATGGGGCACCAGGTGTTCTTGTGCAGTGATCGGGATTTTAATTATGTTTTTATTTTATACAGAATCTCAGGAAAGTGTGATTTGTACAGTACCTCAAAAAAATGTTAAGCACTATGTACCACAAAACGTTTTATCTTACAGATTTAATTTGCATTGTACAGATGTAGGTTTACCTCAGTAGGGTGGAAAGATGATGAAGTTGTGATAATGAATGTACACAGAGTATTGGTCTATGTACTGGCTTTTATGGATTCTGTACTGAAATATGTTTTATAGCTAGTTTAAAGTGGTTGCTAACTTCTTAAGTTTGTCTTAAACTAAACAGTTATGTCAGTGTGGCTTCAGGCATACAGTAAAAACAAAAATGTTTCATAAATGTATGCAGCTGATTAGTGTTTCAACAGGAAAAAGTAACATAATAAATAATGTTTTCCTTCACTTTAATGGTGATTATGCAGCCTGTGGCTTAACAGAAAAAGGCAAGTTAAAAGTGACTGAACCATTGAAACATGTGCATCCAGACCTTGGATTTTGGGATTTTGAAATGTGGTCTTTGTCCGCTTTGGTTACATGATGTAATGTTGCTGAAGTCTGTCCTACCTCAGTTTGTTGCTTTATTTGGCTGCTCTCTGTATCTCGCTCCTTTGTTTCTTAGTCACTTTGGATCTTTAGCGTTTCCTTGCACAGAATCGGAGCTCTGACCCCAGGCGTGTCTTTTGGCACGACAGTCCGTCTTTGTCCTTACACGTCTTTGTTTTATTTATGTAAACTGGCTCTAAATATGTGTTTAATGGAGTCGGCGTCCCAAGTACGCGCAGTACATCCGAAGGACTCTTGAGAAGTTGAGTTTTGCTTTTGAATGTATTTTTAAGTCATCAGAACAGTTGCTGCACATGCATGTTGTGTTATAGAAAAGCCCGCACAAAACTGGAAGAAAAGGACCATGGTTATCCACTTCACCAAACAATTTGTAAGGGGTTTTATTAATTATTGTTTGTAATATGGTATGATTTATACAGTTTTCTGTTGTAAACTGTCCCAGATGAATGTTCAGTAGACCTCTGCCTTTCATCTCCCCATGTGACCTATGAACCCAGTGATGCAAAGCAGTCGGAGCGCTGGGCTTTAGGCCTTATGGACCTAACAGGTACTTAATGTGAAAAGTGAACTGTGCACATATTGCACTTTTTATTATTATTTTGTTGCTTAGAAACACCAGAGTACGGCATCAGCGTGACCGTCGGATCTGAAAACAGATCGGATCAGCAGAGATCCTACCGTGAAATTGTCCAGGGTATGAACAGTGAGGTGACTGTTTTAGGAAGTTCAGTGCATGGGGAAAGGGGGTTGGTGACGAGGTGGCTGCTGTGGGTCTCAGACATGTTGCAGTCTTGGTGTAAGCCCCTTTATTCTTCTCCCTGTAAAGCAACACTTTCTCCTGTGCCACATGTGCTTTTACTTCGACAGCTTCGTTCCTTTCCCGTCTGTAGTATCGTGCACTCAAATAAATATACAATTTTTGTAACTGTGTTGATGTCTCTGTGCCATGTACTAACCAATGCCACCAAAAATGTTAAAAAACGTATATTTCATTAACTGCCTCCTCCGAGTTTTCATGCAGTACAGGTACGGCATGTTTAGCCATTGTAACAAAAACAGGGGGTTAATTATTTTAGAATTCCACAGTACATTTTCAATGCATTTTAATTACTTTGGAACACAAAAAAATGTCTGAAAATTGCTTTTGCCAGAGCACTACTTACAAAGATTTCATTTATAATGGAGTCCTTTGATACAACCAAAAAAAGTTTTAGCGTGAATGATTTTTAAAAAGACATTTGCATTTTTCACATTTTTTGGAATCTTTTAGACATTGTGAGGCAATGAAAGGGGACTGTTGGAATGCAGTTTTGCTTTGCTCAAAGGAGGTTCTGTCTTCTCCCTCTTTGTGTTACTACTTAAACTCCTGAAACAGACTGTGCATGAAAAGCAACATTACTGTGCACGGGAAAAAGTTTAAGGTACCGTGAAAAAATAATGGGTATAGTTAATGTTAAATAGCATGCTTCTGGCCACGTTCACTCATGGCACGTCATCAGCACAAATGTTAGCTGACATTCTTTTCTGTGTTTTTAAAATAATTTTCATGAGGAAATCTCATGTTAACTAATGATTATTTGCATTGTTTTTGCTGTGCTTTGTCCATGAAGGTAAACTCTGGCCTTTCCCTGTGTATTTATATTGCATTTTATATAGTTTTTTTTTTATAATTTTTTTTTTTTTAACCATGCCTACCTCATTTTTTTGCACATTGTAAGTGACAGTTCTTTTTGGATGTTAAGCATTTTTACATTGTTTCTTTTCTGCTGTTTTGTCAATGAAAGAGTTCCTACAGCAGACATCGCAAGCAACTGAGGTATGGAGACGGGTAATGGTCGGAGGTGGAGCACGGTCTGGAAACACTTAAAAATGAGCGCTAAGCAGGTGCTGAAACCCCCCCCCTCCCCGCCCTCCCAACATGGTGCTTAATCTTGGAATTTGTGTACATGTAGACACTGCTGTGTTGTGTTTAAGCGCAAACAATATGTAAACATACCCATAGCTTATTTTTGGATACATTTTCATGCATAGTATATGCTTTAACATCTGTCACAGATGTGCTGTCACATGCATCTACACTGCAGTTCAGAAAGCCTAACTGTACCCTTTTTTTTGTTTACATAAACCTGACAAAAAACCCTTTAAAGTGGTTCTGTAAAACTCTACCGCTGTGTAAAATCTATGGAAATTTAAAGGAAGATGTTAAAATGTTTGTATGTGTCCAATTATTTGTGAAAGGCTTATATGCATAATGTGAAAGTATAAAAGTTTATTTTAAAAATAAACTTTTAAAATATTCATTTCAAAAACAAAGATTAATACAAATGCGTTTTTGTTCCCTCAGATATGTTCGTGCTTTCTGTCTGCCATAAATAATTACAAAATCAGTTTTGTTGTCTGTTATTTAGTTTTTTTCAGCAAACAGATGTGTTATTGTGCTCATTAAAATGTAACAATCCATTTCTCTCTGGAAAATGACAAGTATCAAATGATGAAAGCTTAAATTATCTACCGCTTGCATAATGAATTCATATAATTTGTGAACATTACTGAATTGAATTAGACGTTGCTGTTCATGACGGTATCATTATACTGTGTGTAGGAAGCCTTTTGTAATTAACTTTGAGATTGCAATAAAGGTTGCGTTTTTGTAACCTTTCAAAACACTGAGATTATATAGATATCAAATATAAGATTCAGTAGGACTTTTTTCTGGTTTTGACGTCCGCAGCTTTGGGCCGGTGGCCGAGGGGATTTAATAAACCATAAAGTAGCATAAAAGGTGGTCCATCATTTTCAGCCACATGACTGATTTATGCCGCAGGGGGAAAAGAAAATCTGAAAACTCAACCTTGCAAGCTTCTGCTGTGTTGCAGCACCTGACGGTGTTTTTCACTGCTAATATACTACAGACGACCATGTATACGTAAGTGGTGAAATAGATACGGTCCCCCTCTGTCCAGTCAGAATTTAGAGTGCAGCGATGTCCCCCTATGTTCAGTCAGAATTTAGAGTGCAGCGATGTCCCCCTCTGTCCACAGTCACGGTCTGCACACCAACAGTGTTCATCTTGGTCTACAGTCACAGTCTGAACTACAACAGAGTTCATCTCGGTCCACATTTATGGTTCGCACTAGAACAATATTCCTCTTTGTCCACAGTCATTGGCACTAAAACAATGTCTCTCTTTGTCCTCAGTCATGGTCTGCACTAGAATGATGCCCCCCCCTCTGTCTCTCTACTGTCATTGTGTACATTTCAATGCTATTCCCTTTGTCCACAGTCATGGTCTACATTATAATGCTGTCCCCTCAGTCCAATCATTGTCTTCACTAGGCAAACACTGTCTTTTTTCTAAACATTTTGTATTTCAGTTTCCTGTTTTAGGTTTTTACTGGAATGCATTTCATATATAAATAGCACTGAAAGCTTTTGTAATTAGTGTAAAACAAAATGTGATGTTTTATATGTGACATCTTACACTCCTGATTAAATATGTTGATTTCAAAATACATTTCTTATATTTTATCTTTTAGTGGAGTTTAAATTGTCAAACAAAACAAAACTCTGTATTTAGTTTCTTAGACATGGACAACACACTTGTGCTTGCGCCCACAGCCCGTTTCGCCTTCGGACGTGTGCAGACACGTTTCAACCCGGGTGACATCACAGCGTAACGTGTGGGAGCTGCAAAAGGACGGGCCGCGGACCTCTCTCCCGTCACTTTCTTTACGACTGTTAAAATATGCTAAATGATCATTTTAAGCAGACTTAAATGCGTGATTTATTTACGTGAGGAAAGTGGCCTAAACCTTGCAACACCAAAAAAAAAAAAAAAATGCAAATAGTCCTATCACTTGGAAGCCTAATTTTTCTTTAATAAGCATGCCATTTTTCTCCTTGTCATATTGTAAGTGGTAATTCTTTTCCATTTTTTTTTTCTTGTTCCTCTCTGTGATAGCTATGTCTGACACAAGTCCAGAAAATCATGGTGACACTAAATGCTAAAGCACTTTGATTGCTTTTAGATGATGGTTGCATTCACAAAGTAATTATGTACTGGAGAGTCCTGGAATAAGGTTTAATTACACAGTAATCTCCTCTGATGGACACTGGGAAGTGTGTGCACCACAGACCACAATCCATCAATGTCAAACCCCTGGCCGTTTTAATTTGTCCTCATTTGCATCATAACCCCCGCAAACGAGTTGCACAAACGCTGTTAAATGTTAATGGGACCCATCTCACTGCGCTAAACTAAGGTTTAAATAATTTTGCTCAGTGCCTTCTCTTCACATGTTGTGTCCAGGTTCTCAGACCACCACCCCCCCACCCTGCCACCACATAACTCGCTCCCCTCCTGAAGCAGCCATTAGCTAGGCTGTGCAGGATGTGGTCACCATTGTGCTAATTGGGAGCAACACCTGGAGTTTTATCTGTCGAGTGTTAATGGTGATCGGCGCTGACAGACCTGAGCTCAGGTAATGGCAGAGGAACACCAGGCGTGTCCTGAATGTGAAATGCCTGCACACAGCCAGGCCTTTTCCTCATATTTAATCCATGTCCTGAGGCACTAGAGACAAAATTACATCGCCATTAGATAAAAAGTGTGGCCGGTCCCCAGCGTGCAGCCAGAGCCATTCATAAATGGCCTGATTTTAAAGTTTCAGGACCGTATGAGACTGTATCCAGAGAGGCTCATTATCAGCCAGTCTCAACTATGTATTAAAATAACAGCCTTAATTATAGCCGCCTCTCCACTGCCTGCTCAAAAAGGCACCATCAGCAGGCTGGCTTTAAAGCCATTTGCGGTTCACCATTTGAAGTCCACTTTCTCACATAGCTTTTCATGTACAAACAACAGATAAATATAAACACAATATTGGCTTGATTTTGTGTACGTGTCTCTGCAAACTTAGTTGGGTGTTATACATATACTGCTGAGGAGAATTACTTAATGGTGTCATACATTTCTGAACGTGTTTAATGCAGTGTGACTTCTGCCATTTGATTTGACATGGGAATATCTTATAATTTTATTGCATTTAATTACATTCTATTATTGGGAATATATATATATATATATATATAAAGGCTGCGGAAATTAACGATTAATTAATCGTTTAATCGTTAAAATTTTTAATCGATTAAATTTTCTTTAATCAGTAATTTTTCGATTAATTTTTACTAATTTTTATTTCTGTTACTTATTTACTTCAATACTACTTACTTACCTTAGTAGATTTCTATTTCCGTTTAGACAGTAAACAACAATGGCGAGTAACGAAAGCAACGTTGCAGTAAAGCATTTAAGCGGAAAGTTGAGCATTTTGTTTTTAGGCTGACTGCTGACGGCACAGTTAACGATGGCGACATGACTCTTTAGTCATTTTTTAACGGTCTTTACTCTTTTTTACAGTAACTTTTTTTACAAACATACTTATGTCATTGATAAAGTTTAAATTTACAACGTATTTGTGTGAACTGTGAAATTAAGTCATGGATAGTTGCAACTATTGTTGTGTGATTGTGTGTAGAGTTTACTACATTTATCACTGACTAATGCAGAGATGCAATGCAAGCAGATCAGCTAAAAGTAGTTGGATCTATATGTACTAATTAATCGAAATTAATCGATTAAAATTTTTTTCGATTAACCGAACAAGAAAATTTTAATCAGTACCAGCCCTAATATAGATATTAGGACTGGTACTGATATATATATATATATATATATATATATATATATACTTGACCAGCTTCAGTGGTCCCAGTCAAATCACGACATATACTGCCCCTAAAACGGCTAAATTTAAAATATTTAGTTGAAAAATTTATATATTTTTTTATAGTGTATTAATTATCTCAAAAGGATTATTATTAGATTTTTGTTTGTATTATTTTATGCCAAAGGTCTAACTTGAAGTTTTTTAAACATTCTAATAGTATGTACGTTCCTCATTGTAACCAACTGTATATATTTAAATGTAACTGCAGAACATGACTATATTATACAAGTAAAATATTTCAAACTAAAAAATGGTTTATGTGGAAAAGGGGCTGTGTATTCTCCAGCCAGGGTGGAAAATGGCTGTAAAAGATCCAGCCTCAGGTTAACACTCGCACCACAGCCCTGGAGATTGCAGTGTTGCCTTCAATTCACCCTAAGGCCTTTATTGTAGATGAGTGGATCATATATTTCCTCACCTGGGGCTGTGGGTGCAAAACTCCAGGAGCTAATTAAATTGTATATAATCAAAGGTCTGGGACAGTGACTCTCAGCACTTTTTTTTAGCATCTGTGTGATATTTTATAGCCAAAGATTTATCTGAATGTTAACATTAAAGGTTTAGAAACAGCAAAGATTCTGAAAGTCACATTAAACCGAAATAAGAAGGACTAGAGGTGCACATATGAAATGTTACTAAACTCGTGTAAAACTTAAGTTTCGTTTTAGTCACACCTACTGTAACTGAATCTAATGTGTACATGCAGTGTGGTCCTCTTTATGTACAGCCTTCTTGGTTTGCTGTCAGCTCCGACACCAAGAATGACAGACATGTTTTATAAAACATTCTCAAGAGCTGCAAAGAGTTGAAAAAAGAGGGAACAGCAAACAGCCTTGTGCAAGACAGGAAACCCATGCATGAAGTGTAGCAGTGAAAAACAGCCAACTGACAGATACTTGCGGTCAGGCTCTGCCCGGCAGGGTGACTGTTCCATCTGTGGGCCTGACAACAACGTGTCAAGCGTCTAGCAGGAGAAACGCGTGTGTCATATGACATGGATTAAGATCTTTCTTTGGATAAGCTGAGCTTTACAATGTTGTCCTGTAATTTTTATTTTCTAGAACAATCTACAGCTCTTGCGGAACATCTTTACGAGCCACTTTGCGACCTAAGACAAGACACGACACACTATGCGCTGCGACCTCACTTTTGCTCTCCTATTTTTGGGTTTTTTGCTGGAAGGATCCCTGTTTGAATTTAAAGAAAGCAAAGGTAGTTTCTGTTTTGTGTATGCAGTTTTTTTCAGTGTTTATGTATGTAATTCCAATTCAAGCTATATAAATATTACTTCAGGTGTCTCTTCGGTTGAAACGTACGGGTATAAAGCTTTAGCTGGGGAGATCTTTAAAATGCAGTGTGGGTCGCCATATCAGCTATATCTGTTCAACGAATCCAAAAGACTCGAGGAAAGTATAATTTGGTTTAGAACTGAAGCAAACACAAAGAGAATCCTTCCAGGAGGAGATAATGCCATTGTGAAACAGGGAAATTATTTACAATTCATAGCGATTGAAGAAAGACATGCTGGGAATTACTGTTGCCACTACGGGTGAGTTTTTAAGTTCATTTATCACGTGTTTACTGGTAAACTACTTTTACAAATTGTTTACTGAGTATATGGTAATATGTGAAACAATTTTAAAGCTGTTACTTAAGAAATGCAAGCGCTAAAGTAACATATTGCAAAGCTAGACTTTACAGTTCCATGTGACAAGCCGTGTGCTACAAAATATTTGTATTAATATGTACCACAGACACAGAAAGTTAGTTGACAATGCAGAAGAGACATGCTTCCTCTTAGATGTGATTCCAAGGAATGGGACAGATTGTAAAGACCATGGCACGAGTGAAGTGACACTTACTGTGGGCCAAGGTGGCCGCATCCCTTGTCCTGGCGTAAGCTGCTATAGAGCTTCACAGAAACCCATAACATGGTACAAGGTAAACCAATTTCCATTGTAAATGTCATGTAGCGAGGGGGCAGGTAAACCAGCACCCACTGTTTCATATTTAAAGGCTGCATTTATAATGTCACAATTTCCACTTTATGCATAACTTGTAGTGCAAATGATGAAAATCCAATTTACTGTATCTTTGGTATATTTTTTTTAGGGGAATAAATTCATATCAAAACTTAGACGGTCTCTGAAGATAGAGGAGAATGAACTGCTTTTGGCTACAGTGTACAGTACAGACAACTCAGTCTTCACGTGTGATGTCAGTTATACAAACGCCATCGAGTGGACTGTGCGAAGATTAATTAAAGTTAAAGTGATCGGTATGTTATGGTTTATTTATTTGTTAATTTTAAATAAATGCTTCATGCTCCATTAATGTATGACAACAAGATTCAGATATATGAATATTTATTATTGAAAACAAAATTCTGGAAAACCTTCCACAATAATTATCTTCACAGCACAGGACAGACCCTTATTGCCTAGAATACTTCATCCTGTTGAAAATGCCACTGAGGAAGCACACATTGGTAAGGGGCCACATTAGATGCTTGTGAAAATGGTTGTGTTTTTGCCTATAGCCTGCATCACATTGTACTCCAGATACTGATAGTAATAATGACACATCAAAAGAATACGTTTGTTGTGTTTACTCAGTGTCGATATAGTGTTTTTTTTCTTTATGATTTGTTGTCCTAAATATCAGTACACAGTTGGTCTTCATTCAAAAGTTGAAGTCAAAGTTTCAAAGACCAATACTTATTTGGGCACTACATCCCACAATAAAAAAATTAATGGTTGATACACAAACGTAGTAAATAACGAAATACACCCATCTCACCCTTTCCTAATTAATGAATTAACCTCTTGCTGTACTGACAGTAAAGTGTGGTTTCATAAAATCCGAAAACATTGTGAAATGATGTGCCAAACATTCTTGCATATTTATGTGCTTTTCAGGTTATGTTCACAAGTGTTTTGCCATCTTTCGAGACAGTTTATCCTTATGTTGAGATTTGCCTCCCTAAATTTTCTGCTATTGCCTTATTTTGTGTTTTCTCTGTCACCTTTGCCATGTCCTCATTTTAGACTAAGCTCTGTGGGTGCCGTTTTCTTGTATTGGTTCTCTGTTGTCGTGTTTAAACATACTGATATTCCTCATCCATTAGAGAGATCTTTCAACAAGACAAGATTTTACTTTGAACACAATTATTAAATTTTGACCATTGTTAACCTGTGACCCAAAACAAAACTTTATTCATGAGGGGTGTTGAATATAACTGGTCTTCTGCCAGTTCTGTTATTTTATCTAAATTATGTACTATTACTATTTTGCTTTATTTCATTTTAAATGTACTGTAGCAGAAACACACTGAAAGGTGAGTGTTTTTAGGGATTTTCTTTTCAGCAGTTGAAAGCTGACAAAAGCTGAAAACCTAGAAGGGTGTATAGATTTACATGTGTTACACACCAGTGATTATTAATTTACAGTAATAGTGGAGAAAAGACGTTTATGTTGGGTAGCAAGGAAGAGCTTGCATTCATTAAATATACTGTTTTATAGGAAAAGCCAAAACCTTGACTTGTAAGGTGCAGTTTGCGTTTGAAAGACAAGCTTCCTCCACGATCAGATGGTTTATGAGCTACGACGATGAGCACTATGATGCTCTACAGACCGAGCTGCGGTGAGTGATGTTTCGTTTTGCTGCACGTCTTACATACGTGCAGGGAGTGAGCCGACAGCTTTGGGCTGTGGACCAGGCTCCACATTGTTTCTCTTTCAGCTGTGCCCGATAAAGACCCAAGCAGCAGGTTGTTGAGCTGACTGTCAAGCAGAACGTGACATGTGCTTCCAGTTGCAAGGCTGACAGTCATCGGCCCAAAAGAGATAATTCTGTAACTCCGTATTGTGACAGGGTACTGGATTAGGGGTTCATGAATGTGTACATGCAGTGGTGTAATGTAATGAAGTAATAGTACTAAAACTAAATAATAGTACTAAAATTCACACTTTTAGTCCAATACATTTCCCACGTTTTTAAAAAATTGAATTTATTGAAACTTCATAATTTGTAAATTTTGGCCTTAAATAGACGCGCTCTGCATTTAACTTGTAACGTGCCCAGGCATGTTAATAAGGAGAAATACGGTACACACACACACACACACACACACACACACACACACACACACACACACACACACACACACACACACACACATATAT
>JABJVR010000031.1:4581617-4597460 GCA_025773905.1 Chitala chitala
GAAGTAAATAAGTAACCAAAATAAAAATTAGTAAAAATTAATCGAAAAATTACTGATTAAAGAAAATTTAATCGATTAAAATTTTTAATGATTAATCGATCGATAATTTCCACAGCCCTAATACATATATATATACACACACACTCAGACATCCTTCCACTTTTAGGGTAAAACTGCATCCTTGCTGTTTTGAGTAATGATTTATGTATTTTTCAAATCCCTTATTAGTTCATTCTCTGCATTTAATCCATCCCCTGAGGGAGCAATAGGCTGCCACTATTCTGCACCTGGGGAGCTAGCACAGAGTGTCTTGCTCAGGGACATACCTGGTAAATGAGGTAGGATTCAGACCAGGAGATTTCCACACTGGAGCTTGTTCGACCCACTGAGCCACAAGGCCACATTATTAGGCAGCGCTACAATTTCAATCATACTCTGAGATATATTTGTCCTCTCACCATATCTGTCAAAATGGAAAAGCTAAAGACAGTGTGTACAAATAGTTTATTTGCAGGACATTTTGGACAAAAACATTCCCAGATAAATAGATAAATGTAGAGTGTAGCCTAGTCATTTACTGAGTATGACTTAGTGAACTAAAATGAAGCTGTTTTCCATATGGCCTTTAAGTATTAAATATTTTTGCAACTTATTGTCATGATTTTTAGTGGGGGCCATCCGTGGTCACCATTATACATCTTGCATACATCTGAACAAACAGGTAGATATTTTTGTAAGGAGATACAAGTACATTACACACTGGTGTAATTTTTTATCTTCTTTATTGGAGAAAAAGGCTTAATATGCATTAACTAAACTAACAATAATGCCAACATCGCATATCCAGATAACTGTCTATAACTGGTATAGCTAGACAATATATGAGGATGCAGACAATATTACAGAAAATGTAACATTGTCTTTTATTAATCTATGACTACTATATGTAAAGATTTTTAGTATTAAAATATACATTAAGAGTGCCCAAGTGGGTAAAACAGGTAATACCTCTGTTGCATGCAGTTACATTTTCAACACACCGTATGATTGGATCAGTCGAATGTGAGTTGAGTTAAAGTTCACTGGTTTTAAATTTAGCAGCTGATCACTGATCCTTGTGACCAGCAGCACATGCACACACTTACGTGTATTCATGAGTTCAAGGGTAAGTTCTGACATGTCACAGTTAATGAGGTTTTTCTAACAGTTCTGTGAAAGTTCTTCAAAAAAAATGTGTGTGTGTGTGTGTATGTGGAAATGCAATAATGACAATAAACAAAAGGTCATAAATCCAGAAATATCTCATAAATAAGCGTACTCTATTGTTTTGTTATAGTATACTGTATATAGTGACTCTGACTGTTAGCCGTCTCAGTGCGGAGGGACACGAAGAGGAACACTGTGACAGATGTTTCCAAATCCGGTGCCTTTACGCTTTTGCTTTGTTGAGGCAGCCCTCTTCATGCACAACCTGATATCGGAGGTGCAACGTGCCTTACTCGTCGAGACAAGCATACTGGGCGACAGGATCAAAATTTGAATGACAAACCTGATACTGTAAATTTGAATTATATTGAATAAGAAGGAGGGGTTATGCAAAGTTCAAGACGCCAGGAAACTGTTTGCTTATATTTTTCAAAGAAAAAAAGATAATATAAATAAATAAATAAAAATCGGCACATCCATGGCTTTACTTTTGTACCGTTCGTTGCACAGACATGCGTTATGAAACTTCAGCACCATGGACAAGTCCTCAATTAAGACGCCATACGAGAACTTTAAACGTGCAGTGAAAAGCATGCGACGACGTGCAACAGTTTACAAAATGCAAGGGGCGTACGGGGTTCGCAATATACGTCACATTGTACACCTTTGGTAATTCATTTATTTATCATTTGTTTGGAATTTGTCTTAAGCTGTCTGCCGTTCCGTCAGTTCCTTGGAGAAAATAAGTCCACGTGTTATTTTGCTCTCGGCAGCCTTTCCGTGTTAACCTGCATTCCTGAACATTGTGTTTCTTTTTAAACGTTTTGCTTTCTGGGCTTTTGTTGGGCTTCGCTGAAGAGCCACAGCTGAGTGCAGGGCGCTAAAGCCCGAGGGGTAACGTCACTCCCCTTGGCAGATCATCTACTGCTTTCCATACCCTACCGCCACATCGCGTCACCGAAGCGAGATCGTATCCATTTTAGCGCAATTTGAAATGTTCGTCCAACAAAATCGTGTGTCGCCGTTTTACCGCGATTCCACATTTTGGTGTAGGAGAAGAGTTTGCAGGGAACGGAGTGTGCTCCCTGACAAGAATGCACTTAAATAAACAAAAGGTCACATTAAGTGAGAGATTCTGTGCGCCAAGGATTAATTGTGACACCTGGGATATCACCAACCTGCAGCGAATGTAATTTACGGGATCTATCTATGAAACGCGAATTTACCTTCGAACATTTGAAGACATTTTAATCATGCCTGTTCGGAGAGGTCATGTAGCGCCGCAAAACACGTTTCTGGGCATTATTATACGGAAATTCGAAGGACAAAGTAAGTACTGTTCATGTATATTTATAACTCACTTGTTAAACTGTTTCAAAATACAGCGCATTTAACGATAGGTTACGTTCTGCTTGTGCTGATAAAGTAAATGCAAAAAAAAAAAACCTCAAGACAGTGAAACCGATCGGTTCAGGTGAAATGTTATTTCATCCACACAACTTTCATGTTCATTAAAGTAAAATTAATATGAGAATTTGAAATTAATGTATTCAAGCAAATACTAAAACCATGGCAAAGCATCAACTACTATTTTTGTCGCAATCGGTTGACAAATGTTACGTGCGAGAAATACTGCAACTTACTACGACGATTGATCGATCTATAAAAATACCGCCATGAAGAAGGTAAAAAACGTATATATTATTTAGAAAGTTGTAAAATAAATCATTATTAACATAGTGTATCAAAAGCACGTGCAGAATAATCGTAATATGTACAAACAATCACTCGAATTTGTTTACAATACCGTGTGCACTTTACGTATAACGAATTTCAGTCAAACAGTATTAAGAAGCAACAAAATACAAAAATATTACTTTTAAAAATTTATTTTTGTCACATGAACATAAAATAGCTTTATTTTTGCAAATTACGGTTGTTTATTTACAGTAATCATTGTCATAAAAACTCACAATTCATTTTTGAAGGTAAACTTTGAAAGAATGCATTTGCTTTGCAGATAAGAAGTTTATCATAGCAAACGCCAGAGTGGAGAATTGTGCAATTATCTACTGCAACGACGGCTTTTGCGAGATGACGGGCTTCTCCCGGCCAGACGTCATTCAGAAGCCGTGCACCTGCGATTTCCTCCACGGTGAGCTCACCAGGAGGCATGCCGTAGCTCAGGTGGCCCAGGCCCTGCTGGGCTCTGAGGAGAGGAAGGTGCAGATCACCTATCATCGCAAGGACGGTAAGTCCGTGAGGCTGCCGTTGTTCGCACGGAATGGATGCCCAGTGTCTAAGTAACTATACGGAAACACGCACCACTTCCCAAGTTCATTCATAGTAATACAATAAACTAATAAAATGAAAGGTGCTGATTTTTACATCATACGTGTTTTTAAATTTATTGCCACTTAGTATTTCGTACGTTAGGGTGTATTTTAGATTTCAGAGGTTATGGCATATAATTTTTGGACTGTGCGCACCATTGAAAGTTTTTGCACGTTTTAAAATGGTTTGTCGTCTGCACATATACATTCCACTACGAAACATTAATGAACAGTATTAATTACTTCTCTACTACTTTCTTCAACATTCTTTACTCTAGGACAAAATTCTCAATGTGCGTGGCTGAAACCGTCATCCAAACAACTGAATAAAAGTCAAGTAAAGTTAAGCTTCTAGAAGAATTGCTACAGAATTAAGCAAATAGGTGCTATAACATTACCACTGAGAATCACACAAATTCCATCCATTTTCCATACCACTTACCCTGCACAGGGGAGCCGGGAGCTTATCCCATGGAGCTTGGGCACACGACAGGGGACACCCTGGATGGGGTGCAAACCTATCACAGGGCACAGTTGGATACAATCACACGCCATGGGCAATTTGGAAATGAAATATCAGCCTGCAATACATGTCCAGGGGTGGGAGAGGAAACTGGAGTACCTAAAGGAAACCCCTAAGCCCCCAAGGCACAAGGAGAATATGCAAACTCCGCACACACAGGTGGCCTGGAGCCTGTGCCAGGCATCTAGGGTGCAAGGCAGGGAATGCCCAGGTCAAATAGATTATTATTATTATTATTATGTTGTTGTTGTTGTTTATATAGAATTTAAAATTATATAATTTATACTGATATTTTAGAACACACTGACCACAGTGGATCATATACATTTTGTAATTCCTACAGAATATAGAAAGGATTTCATCAAAATAAATTTACTCTATTTACTCATTAATGTGTCTTGAAGTGGCTGTTTGGTCGGTGTTTTGCATTGCGGATTTTGTAAGGTGTAGGGCTGGTGAGTAACTGAAACAATAAGGATACTATATATAATTTATGTTGGGGAAAAAACAGGTATAACCTCATATGACAGCATTTTATTATGTGTGATATGTCTTCTATATGGCATTTAATCTACAAATGCAACAAACAGGAAGCTGTAATAATGATGTGATTATTTTATAATATTGATAGCATAATGAAAGACCTGACAAGTTATGTAAAACTGTAGACACTATATACTGCTGAGCTTAATGGTTTTATAACTCTAATTATAATAATTTATATGCTTGTAAATCGAGCCTTGATTGAAATTGAAATTTGTTATGTTGCCGGTACTGACATTCAATGCAGTTTTTTTCTATGAGTGCATAAGGCAGTTAATTTGTTTTTAATGTAAATTGTGTTTTGCATAAATGCCTAAATTAACTTAAATGTCATTGTAGTTTTTGAACGAACTAAAAAGCCGTGCCCCAAACTTGTTTCATGGCTCCACCAGGTCATTAGAGTATAAGCAAACGGTTTGAATGGAGAAATTAAAGATGAACTGATAGTGGTAAATTGATGTTAGCTACAGGGTGCAAGGATGCTAAGAAATTGGGTGATTTGTAATAAGCAGTATTATAAACACACTAAAGGAGTTAAGCACTGGGATGTGAACCCTCTCTGTCACAGTTGGTGGAGTGAGTCTTTGTGCTTCAGTGCAGAGAAGCTCTTTCCTCAGCAGATCAGTGTCTTTGAGGCAGCTGGAAAAGAGTGGCATGCTAGATGGGATTTCTGCAGCGTTTGTGTAACATTGACCAAACACCAACTCACCTCTATTACTGCTTTTCCAACAAGGAAAGAGTTCCTTGCAAAAAAAAATACCACTTACTTGTGCCATTGGTAAGTGGCACTGATACATTTTATTGAATAATGTATACTGTTATGAACAGGTGGTACTTTATTTTAATTGTATCCTGTAACAGGAAATCAATACCTTGTACTTTGCAGTTTTTATACTGCCCAGGATTTGTGTCTGCAGTGTGTCTTTATTAGGAGGCTCAAAGAACATTTTCTCCCAGAGTTCTGTTTCCTGAGTTTTGTTGTACAAGTTTACTCATGTATTAAATCCCCAGATCAAGAGCAGAAAGTTTCATGGCAGTTCCAGAGTGTGTAGAGTTTGTAGAGAGTTTTTCTCTGCCTTGCTGTCTTCACTGCGCCTAACAGGCCGGCTTCATTAAGAGCCGCTTTAGAATTCAATGAATTTTTTTCTCTTTCTTAGTAACAAATCATTCAGGTGCTCGTGTCCCTCATCGGGCATAAATCTAACTGAAATGCACATGCCATAAAACTGGAAGTAAGTTGTAACAAAAACAAAACCCTATTCATTTATTGCCAAGGACGAAAGGAGCTGAAATATTAGTTAGGATGAGTGAGGGGTTCCAATGACAAAATATCTTCCTAAGTGTTTCTTCATGTTTTATTTGACCGCTCATTTTTCACTGTTTCCACACAACATCCCTCAGTGCCTTCTTGATGTGCATATTACTCAATGTCCAAACATTGGAGAGAGGAAAGGCTGGTTTGTGCATTCAAGTTCTGCACTTGCTCCATGTCATTTGTCTTCACGTGCGTGCACACACACACACACACACACACACGCGCACACACCCACACACACACACGCGCACACACACGCGCACACACCCACACACACACACGCGCGCACACCCACACACACACGCGCACACACCCACACACACACACGCGCACACACCCACACACACACACACACGTAAAGAGTCCATTCTGTAATATTCATACTGCGACTCTGCCCTTGAGGACCATGCTCATGAGGTGGTCAAAGAATGAGGAGACAGAGACCAAGAATACACACCTTTGTGACACATAGGTGTCCATGTACTGATGAGGAAAATGACACACTCTTCTTCTTGCACACAGAAACTATGGAGGTGTCTCTGAAAGCAATTGTTTGGTCTGTGAACCTCTCAAGTTTCTACAAATCTGAAAAATATTGTACGACAACCCGTTTCAGGAAAACAATATTTTTACATGATGTGTATGTACTTGCATGGTTTACAGGGACTGTTTCAATGGCAGTCATTTTCTCTGGACGTCTCTCATTGGAGCATGTATGGTAATATTGTTAGATATTGCAATCATCAGAATCACTGTAAGAGCTATTGAAATTTACAGCATGAAAATTTCTTGCGATTTTGCATTCGGGCTGTCAGACACGCGACTCGTAATGGCAGCTCCTCAGTCTGCAAGGATCTTCAGGCATGTTCAAGACGTGAGTGTCATGTCTGCTCAGTACACAGTGTGCCTTACTCAGACACCTAGCTTCCTGCTTCAGTTTTTATGACATTTCGTTAGTCTCATATTAGAAACAGCCAGCAACAGAGACGTGATGACTCTGCCAGGAGTGTGTTGTGTTACATTCCCTTTACACAGTCACATCGTGGCAAGAGTTAGATACAGAAATGAAGACATATAAATCATTGATAAAACTGGTTTCTTCTGGGGTGTTTTAAGGATCTGAATTAATACAGGTGGAGGAAGTTGGAAATGACTCAGGTGCGATGGACTATAGGGTTGACATTTCTACTGGCTGTGAAGAAATGCTTAATCATGAGATGCAAATTATCAGCTGACACATTAATAAAATATTTGGCTAATTCAAATAAAATTTAGAACCCCAGAATGGGCAGTCATGGTTGCTTTTCATTGAAAATCCTGCCCTTTTGCCCCAGGGGTCACTGAATGATCTTTCAAGAGTTTAACAGATTAACTGTATTTGTATATTTTTATCATTACTATATCATATGGATGGCACAGTGGCCTGGTGGTTAGCACTGTTGCCTTGCATCTCCAGGCCTGGGGTTCAATTCTTGCCTTGGGTCTGTCTGTGTGTGTGGAGTTTGTATGTTCTCCCTATGTTTGGTGGGTTTTCTCTGGGTTCTCCAGTTTCTGCCCACAGTCTGAAGACGTGCAAGTTAGGTTGATTGGTGTGTCCAAATTGCATGCAGTGTGTGTGTGCACCCTGCCCTAGGTGTCCCTTCCCATGTACCCTAAGTGTTCTGGGATGGGCTGCAGGCTTCCTTGTGACCCTTAACAGGATGAAGTGGTATAGAAGGTGACTGACTACATTGTACATGTAGCTCACTTCTAAAAACAAAAAAATTATTGTATTTTTGTGGAATTATTTGTCTTTCTTGCGATCTTTTGTTACTTTCTGAGCAAAAGAAAAAAGAACAATTCTTACCAACAGTTCAGCTGCCCTGTAAGAAAAGTATGTTTAAAAAAATGTTCACCAATGAGCCTAGTCCTTTTATGGAAAACTGGTAAAATTTAATAAAACATGAAGGCCCTTAAATGCTTATGGCTTAAATTTAAGGTGGAAACCTGGTCAGGGGTGACTGTATATTGGAATGAACAGGTGGGTCTGTGCAGGTGGTGGGCGTGGCCTGTAATGGGATCCTATCTGCCGCACTCACCTACACTCACATGCTGTGGAGCGCAATTAGAGTGCTTCAAAGATGTAAGTGTCTTCTGTGCGGTCTACATGACTCGCCATACAAAAGACACACATGCATCTTTTATTGCTACGCATCTTTGGATCCTGTGCTTTATAGACAGGCTGACTTGTGTGCTGTTGTTCTATTGGCAGACGTGCCTATATACATATCATGACTGGTTGGCTCAGGAAAAAAAAAAAAAAAAAACTTGCCAATGAAGAATTGCACTAAATATTCAGATAGTACTTAACAGCAAGTTGATAGCTCTGTTTGGGAATGTTGTCCTTAATGTTCAGAGTACTCAACAGCAAGTATATAGAATATATATACTGTATATAGAACTTGGCCAAAATGTTTGGATAGTGATTAACAGTGAGTTGATGCTTATGTATTGAAAGGTTTCCCTCAATGTTCAGGTACAACTTAGTGAGTTGAGACTTTGTCTTTGTAAAAAGCTCTCAGGACACTTACTTTGACTAAGAACCTTCAGTGGATTTTGCTGACCTATAAATGGGTATTTTACCACAGTGTTACTTAGAGATTTATGCGTGCCTAATAGGATCCAAATGAAAATTGCTGATAGCCACTTTCCCGTATCACATGTCAGATACAGCCTGAATGAAAGTGTAGTAAGCAGCTGTACGTCTGAAGAAAAAAGACATTTCTAGTGCTCGCTCACCGTCAAGCACAGCTCAGTGAATGGCAGGAAGGCAACACGCTGCAGAATTACGATCAAATTATTTTGGTGTTAGTCACTTTTTATAGGGGAAATTCAGAATGGTCAATAGCATAATCAGTCTGTACTCGGCTTAATAACAAGAATGTTGTGCTACATTTCTAACACTTGATGTTTTTTTACCAATGTCAGGAAGAAATACAGAATTGACTGACTTTTTAGTAAAGTTAGAAGTAATTAAGTAATAATGCAGTAGTTTTTAGTACTGATGTCTGATGTTGTGGTGCTTCTTTTGTGATAAAAATTTTAAATATATTTTACTTTTGAAAAGTAATTAAATAAGAGCAGCTTTACTGTTATACTGTTACTCTTATAGGAAGAACAGATTTTTTTGTTTAGCTGTCAGTGAGCAGTTCTCTGAGGAAAGAGCCTGGAGGAGAGAGCAGGGCTGATATCACAGTGATCTTTGACACTGGTCTTGTTTTACACCCTGTTTAATTCCTTAGTTGTCAGAAAAAGCCAGTACAAGACACCATAGTTAACCCTCATGACTGCATTCTGATTTTAGAGAATAATCTGGTCATGGATCAGTAAAAAGGACGTGCACCACAGAAACGTACTGAATTTGATGCACAATATGAAGTAACGCATTAAAATGAAATCATTGCTTCCCATTTTAAGCTCTCAGCTATTTTGACTACATGAAAATGATTTGCTCTTAAGATGTTAATGCCAATGCTTGTCATATGGATTTTAGTGGACTAATGTCATTGTTGATGTAAAGTTTTGTGTCCACCCTCTTGTTTCTTTCGAGTATTTCCTTTCAATGGAAAGATGCACCATGCAATTATCTGAGGTTCCGTGTAGCATTGCCATAGCAACTGAATCTCAGCAGCAAATATAGAATCATATTCTCTCCAACCCAATCACGGCGATAGTTTAACCTCCCCTCCAAGGTGAAGCTCTCAACAGAGTTGGGTTGATAGCCACTCTAGTACAGATATGTAATTATTATATTGGTTACAATACACAAATCCACACTTCCAGTGGGTGTTCATGAATAGGTCACAGCACAAGAGGTTACGTGAGTTTTATTAGAACAAAGAGTTTACAAGCCTCTAGATGCTGATACGTTGTCTATGTGCACAATAAGTCTTATCTGAATCTGTCAGAGATGAAAGTTTCTTGTTGTGAGGTCTGCTAATTATTTCGATAAATATCGAGCTGAACGATACATTGGCTGATTTTAATGTTGTCCCGCATTTGTGTGTTGTTCCTCCCTGATAATGACGCGTGTCCTGAAAATGTCTTCATTGAGTTGTCATGACCACATCCGTGGATACTGCTTTACAAGGACATACATATTCTAACACGATAAAATGTGCTATTCAAATCAGTCCTCGGTGCTTTGCCTGTTATACATCGTTTACATTGGTAATTTTGTTATCTGGTGCCATTATGCACTTTAAAAAGCCTACATTGTGTAGAGTCCTAATGGTACAGTATATGGGTTAATGGGACTGAATGTGCATGAATTTAAAACAAGTGACAGTGGGTTAACAGCACCCTGCCTAAACACCATGATACTATTGAAAACTGAACACCTCCATGCTTCAGGATACTCAACCCTTATGCCACATGTTTGGAAGTATGCAGTGTTCAGTTTTAAGGCCAATGAGTGTTTTTATTTATATTATTTTATTTAACTTCAGAAGGTCAGGATTACCTGAAGTGAAAAATAACTAAACTGATGGGCACTAACTAGCGTAATTAGAGACAACATTGCTGGTGTAACACCCTGGAAGAGTGTCGCTCTTGAACCTTTGCCAAAGAGGCAAAACCTGAGTTAAAATATCTAAAATAGAGAAAGGGAGGTGTGTCCTCATTTGTGTGACCTTAAATATTTCAATACAACTAGCCAAACAAACAGGTTTGTATGTCTAAATGAAAATAAGCATTACTGCAAGGTGAAAAAGGAACATATTTAATGACTCTCTGATTAAAAATTAATATAAGATCTGTCTAGCTCCATAGCCTTAATGAGCACAGAGAGCCCTGTGCGCTCCAGAGACATCATGCCAAGGGCAGGCTGTGTATGTGGCAGTCCCCCACTCCATCCAAAACATCCCTCCACCCCCCATTGATGGAGCTTTTGGGCTAGCCATCAACCCCACCCTGCTCTAGAGCACTAGCGTTCTCAGCTGCTTCGGGTAGAAGGCTGCTGGGAGTGGTATTTTTAGAAAACACCAAAGTGCCCTTTTGGAAATAATCCGTCGTTTCACAGATAACGTTTCCACTGTCCCTTTCACCTCACCTGCCTTACTCTCGTCTTTGTTCTTCTGGTTGTGTTTAGTTAGTCAGACCGTGCAGCTGTGGTCTCTTTATACTTCCTTAATTTCTCCCTTCATTTTAGTTAAATGCTCTACTGGTTTCCACTGTTACGTCAACCAGTCGCCCTGAGGAAGGGTGATGTTAATGTCTTATTTATTTAAATGTACAAATAAATCACAATGTATTCGGTGCGTGTGTTTTTTTCTGCTCGGAAGAGTTGATCACGCCCTAAAGGAATGTCCTATTTTAGAAAATAAGTAATTGCTAAACTTTCAATTTAATTTAAAGTAAAATGAAAATAACCGTATGACAGTGACATTTTCATTAAAGCTCTTAATTATCGTCATTGGATTTTTCTATCCCATGTAAAGTAACTTTCAAATTACTTATATTTATTGCTTTAATATCAAGAGACAGAGTGAAGGAAATGAAAACTTTCAATCAAGTCCTCATATAGCTTCAAGGGTAAAGTTAACAAGTCTCTTTTCCCACAATAATGACTTTAAGCCTTTTCTATGTGGAGAACAAGACAGAAGAGCTGTAGTGTTTTATTTTTAGTTTGAATGGAGTCAGAGAATATTTAAAGCATTTTTCACAATGACAATATTTGAAAAAGCCTATTCTTATCGATCTGAAGAAATGTGATGCCACCGTCACAACCTCCGGCGTCTTGAATACGTCCTTTACGTGATGCCAAAGTCACGGTAACAGCGCAGTGGTACGGCCACAATCTGCCGTCCAAAGCACTGATGTGTGCTTCTGTATCAAAATGCTGCCTTTGCTATTCCTGGGCAAACTAGGCTGTTTACACACACAAGCTCGCTTGGCGCAGTTTAACATGCAGTCTGCAGCGCCTGTTGAATCGCCATCGCATTATATACATGGATAATGTCACAGCTGGGCATTTCCAGCTGCTCTTCTTTAAAATGGTTTTTCAGCTCAAATTCAAGTTGGAGAATAAACGTAGGTTATTTCACAACATCACAATTTTATTGTCGACATTTATATCGGTAGTTACACCTCTTGACACATTTAACATGTTCTTGGGTTTTTTAATTTTTATTTAAACTCCACCCAAAATATCAGCCACGTGCTGCATGTGTGTTAATCACCAGCCGATTGGACAGTGATTCCATCCTTCATTGGTTTTAAAACCACTTGTCTCCTCACTACCTTGAACAGAGGACTGGATGTTCAATGGTGCATGAATTATAAGACCACTTTACCTTTTAACCAGATTGAAAGCCTAAGGAGAATACATTTTAGTGTGCCCATGTTTCCTCTGCTAGTATTAACTGACAAGTATGCATTTGTTATATGCAGTTTCAGGCATTAGGACCAAGTAATTAAACTATTGAATTTAATTGTGTCGCTGCTTGAATTGTATAATAAATAACTGGAAAAATTAAATCAGTTTAAAACACTGTCATAGCATATGTCGAAAGTGGACATTTTGTTCCTAAAATTTGTCCTAAAACGTACAGATGGCTTTTGAACCATAGTGAGATGTTGCATGATGTTGCTAATATTAAAGTCACGATATTGTTATTATAGATGTGTGACAGTCATGCAGTTTCCCAGCCAAACACTCACAGGGTACTGCACTGAATAAGCATCATGTAAATGTGTTGTGTGAAAATAAGGTAAGAGCAAACTTTTTTGCAATTTGTGGTGTTGAATGGCTTCAGATCAAATTAGTTTTGAAGATGATGTAGTGTATCTGAACAAATCTCCAAAGCACTTTCTAGTACATTCTACATTAGACAACCTAATAAGTCAGCACTGCAGAATCTTGCCTTATAAAATTTCATGCCCATCTCATACAAAGTCTGTTCCAAGGTCTCATACAAAAGATGTTTCCGCTTACTAAATGAACAGTGAGTTCTTTCGTTGTGTGAAGCCTCACAGGTTTACAGTTTTTGAAACATCTTTCAGCTGTTTTCTTCAGTTAATCTACAGCAGGCGTACCAATCTGACAGGAATATAACACAGAACCGTAGCATTATGTACAGATGTCTTTTATTCAGGTTTTGCTAAAGGGACACTCGGCTGCTTCAAGGTTATCTGTTGAATAGTTCAGCTATAGTTTTCTTTCAGCTATGATTAGCATAATTTGATTCCCTCCTCACTTCAATTATCGTACTTAAGATAATGACTACAGTAATGTGGAGTAGTGCTCAGGTTATTCTCATGTCACACTAATACAAAACAAACAGCTGTCATTGGTTGTGTTGCAGATGATCTTTATTATTACTGTCGTTTGAATATACAGAACTGTCTTGTTGCACACTCAGACATGCAGCTGATAAGAGCACATGCGTTGCTTTTAAGAAGTGGTTCAAGGCTTTCCCTGAGTGCGACTCTTCACATGCAGATTGACCCTGTTAAATGACATGATGCACTTCATTGTCTTGGTTATTAATTATTAATGAGGGGAATGAGAGTCTGATGAAATTTCCATCATCTTGATACTCTCTGCACAGTGTGCTAGCGTGGCTTCGACTTGATCTTTACTGGCACTAAAAGACAAGCGAATGTTTCCAGTTTTATTGGTACGGGCTTATAACTGGCAGGGGATTTTATACATTTATATTGTTCCTCCCAGAACCTGTTCAGGTTTTGCATGTATTAAAATGATTATATAAATATTCTAAGTAATATTCCAGTTTAAAGAGTATTTTCTGTCATTGAAATAATGACCCCCCTTTTGCAGGCTGCATGTCCTGTGCTATATCTACATATAAAGATATTCTATATTGTGTTTTGCTAAATTTAAATTGTGACACAATATAGTTTCAGAGGCAGATGCGAACAAAACATTTGCATATTCCATTCATTAGTCTAAATATGGGTGGATCAATGCAGAGCTCTTAGGCAAAGCCGTGGTAAGAACAAGACAATAAAGACAAGTGTTGGGATAATAAAGGGAGATTAGTGAAGAGGCAACGATGTGTGCAAATATACAACAGGTTCATGGGAAAAACCTTCTTTTATGTTGTGTTGGATTAATGAGCAAAAATGCATTTATATTCTGCTTGTTCCACCAGCTATGTGACAAAATGAAAGACACACAGCAATGACCGTTTTCCAGCTTCAGCTGAGCAGGACTTTTCACAATGTAAATGAAACACAAGATCAAACCATCGTAAGTCATTATTATAAAGCAAATTTAGTTATAATCTAGACTAGATCCTTTTGCATGAACAAATGAGAAATGGTGTGCCAAAGCAAAGTTAACTATTTCTCAGTGTTTATTACGTAAATCTCTGACTAAAGGTGCTGTTTATGCTGCAGACTCAGACATAGTCCATTAATAATGAGCGGGGATCATTGATTAAACCTAAAGAGCCAAAGACACGCTGTATGAAGCTTTTACAACAGCTTCGACACTGAGCTTGCAGTGCAACTCACAAACACCCACAAACAGGCAGTACGAAATTATAAAATGAGGACACATGCAACCTTTTGAATGGCAAGGAAAACAATGGGGGGGGTGAGAACTTCACCGTTAGAATCGCATGCTGAGCGCCAGGTCTATCTGAGAGGCAGCAGAACCCAGGAAGTTGTTTAAAACCAATAAAACCAGCATCTTTTGCAGCGAGGCGAGATAATATACACAAAAGTCGCACGTGCCCTTCCGTATCCCACACGAGTGTGCCGTGTGTGCATGTGTAGGCACGTGTGTAAAAAGGCGTGCAGTCTCTGGTGAAGAGTTTTAAGACATTTACATTTTATTAATTTAGCAGAAGCCTTTGTCCAAAGCGACATACAATGAATGATAGTACACATGCGACAAATGAGGTCAAATAGTATCAGAGAGTCTAACTAACATTAAGTGCTGTCCTATCATTAAAATGCACACGATTAAGTCAAGCAATTGTCTCAAAGTCATACAAGTAAAGGATAAATATAAAATGTGGGTCTTGAGCTAAAATAGAGAGAATGGAAGCAAAGATTTCAGGTTTTAAGTTCTAAGGTGCTCCCTGAAGAGATGTGTCTTTAGTTGCTTGCAGAATATGGATGGTGACGATGAAGTCCTCAAAGCAAGCGGAAGTTTGTTCCACCATATAGGCACCGGAGAAGAGAAGAGTCTAGGTTTACCAGGTCTTAGGATGGCTGAAACCAGTCTCTTCCCATTAGCAGACCGCAGAGAACGGGAGGGGACATAGTTCTCAATTCGAGACTGGAGGTAGCCTGAAGCAGTCCCATTGATGGCCTTGTATGTCTTGTACATGTACTCATGACATCATACACACTGGGTGAGCTTCTAGTTACAGATGGCCAGTACAGTGAGGGAGCCCTGCAGCAGGCTTGAGTCTGATGTGACAAAGAGAGAGATAATGGAACGTTTCAAAGTCACAGAGCATCAATTTGTGCTGTCTCTCAACAGTAAAAATAAAGGAAAATGTTATGTTACACTTCCATATAAGCATATAAACACACAAAAACATCCATCTTTCCATCCGTCCATTCGCTTTACCACCTTATCCAATTCAGGGTCGCGGGAAGCCTAGAGCTTAACCCAGGCAGCACAGGGTGCAGGGCAGGGGACACCCTGGGCAGGGCACCAACCCACTGCAGCACACAAAAACAATAAACATGTAATTAATTAATGGTTTCCAATCTTCCATAAAAATGTCAAGTCATTACCATATGTAAAGGTGCTACTCCTTTGGACTCTCCAGAAGATGTTTGACTACACTCACTGGCCCCTTTATTAGGTACACCTTGCTAATACCAGGTTGGTCCCCCTTTTGCCTTCAGAACTGCCTTAATTCTTCATGGCATAGATTCAACAAGGTGTTGGAAACATTCCT
>JABJVR010000031.1:4597560-4612640 GCA_025773905.1 Chitala chitala
ATAATAATAATAATAATAATAATAATTATTATTATTATTATTATTATTATTATTATTATTATTATTATTATTATTATCTTGTACAATCAAGAGTGGCATAGACCAATTTTACCAAATGGACACAAATTTATGCACGCACACGCATACACACACAAAACTCACATGACCTGATATGTTGTCTGATACCAGATGTTGTTGTCATCGAAGTTCACCTTATAATGTATGGTAATCATGTTACAAATGGGCAGCTTAGTTGATGTTAGGTTGTGCGTTTTTAGTTTAGATATTTACCTACTTTAGTTTACAGGTGTGAGCTGTTAGCAAACTGAAAAGAAAAGCAAGTTCTGGAATTCCCAGGAGACACACCTGTATGCCGATGAGCTGATATAACACAGAACACAACCACAGAAGGAGCTTAACATACTGAAACAGAACCTGAAACTGTATTTCTTATATGTTGGGAGTGAATGACAGCTAGATTCGTGTATTTGTGTATTTGTTCTGTTGCATTTGGAGAGCATTTAAATGGTGTGTCTATTATAATATTCAAGTTAATTATGAGGTGTAAATTCATTTTTGAAAGAACCGTACTATAAAAATGTCACCAGATTATAAAAACCTGAGGAGCCATATGCTTTTATATGGTTCTTATGGGCATTTTCTTACTTCTTACTTCTTACTCTTACTTGTACCTTCAGTAACTCTGCTTTGTTTTATTCCATCCATGCATTTTCCATACCGCTTACCCTGTGTAGGATTGCGGGGGGTCTGGAGCCTATCCCAGAGTAGTTAGCGCACAAGGCATGGGACACCCCGAATAGGGTCCAACCCATCACAGCACTGCGATGTCATAATTGTTTATTATTATTGTTATTTTAACATCTGGTGTTATAGCAACAAGCAAAAATTATAGAGTACTATCTCGCTGTATTCTGCGTGCACAGCACGCCCAAATCAAACATTCAATGGAAAACTCACGTTTAATCACGGGTTTAATTGCCCGCCTTAATTAAAAATAAAAAGAAGCTGTCATCAAAATTATCTTGATGCTTATGGAGTATTTTTTCCTGTGGAAATCGTTATCCAATTAAGCAGTACTATCTCCGTTTAGTTTGGCCGGGAGACATAAACATGTGCGGTGACAGAATGCACGACACTTCGACCTTTCAGAAACGCATCATTAGACGCTCATTTTGAACGCAGAATGGATTAGAGGGAAGGCCCTTTATGGGACAGAGGCTGAAAAACAAATTTGTTCTTTTCCTGAGCTTCATTCATACCAGCCCATTTCATAAAGAACATTTTAGTGCTTTTATTTAACACTGCTAATTAAAATAACAGGGGTTTATTTATACTGACACGTCCCTCGTGAATTGTTTTCATGGCGATTTCATACTTATTTTTACCAGTGAGATTAATTGCTGCGGTGGGAATTAAACATCAACGCAGTTGAAGGATGTGACCCCTGATGTTTTAAACAGTATGTAAAGTAAGACGCTGTTCATTACTCAGTACTGCTGAAAAGAGGAGTACTGGCCAGGCACCATGTCGGAGGCGTTCGGTGCTTGTTGATTGCACAGCACCTGAAGCACAGGTGGAGAGTTCACACTGTCCACTCACCCGTAAGCGTTCGGATGAGACAGGTAAGCCAGAGTGTGTAAGTGGTGCTTTACAGTACTGACACAAGGCCTGCTGAACGCTGACAAGAATAAACAGTGGTTCCTCTCGCTCTCAAAATGAGAAAGCTCCTTTAAAAACTGGTCACACTTTGCTTATGTTCATGATGAATGTATGGGGAAAATTTCAACCCTCTGGTATAAAATCATACAAAAAATTTAATTGCAACAGTGAAAACACAATTATGCTGACTGCTGGAATCATTGTCCTTGTCATCAGTGACCCACTGTTGTCAGCATAGGCAGTGTGTAAAGTTATCCATGGTTGTGTAAAGTTATCCATGGGTGTGTAAAGTTATCCACGTCTCTCTCTCTCTCCCCTTCTCTCTCTCTCTCTCTCTCTCTCTCTCTCTCTCTCTCTCTCTCTGTCTCCTCCCCCCATCTCTGTCTCTCTCTCCCCACCCCTCCCTTTCTGTCTCTCTGTCTCTCTCTCTCTCTCTCTCTCTCTCTCTCTCTCTCTGTCTCTCTCCATCTGCCCAGCTGACGTTCAGTCACTTGGTTAATTAATTCTGTCATTGTCCAGAACCAGTTACCCAATCTAGGGTCATGGTGGTTTTGGAGCTTTTCCAAGGGCACTCAGGGTTCATTGACAGGCATGGTCTGGCAGGGTCTATTTTCTTGCCCAAAATAATTCTTCTGCTTTCACAATCAATGCAACATAAATGTAAAAGAAAGACTTTTGACTTCTAAGCGTCTATCCTACTGAGCTTTCACACTCACTAGCACTGCCAGATGTTCCAAAGCTGACATTGCTTGCAGCTCTTGGATTGAAAGTTTTATTTCCTTTTACTTTATGGGCAGACTTTCCAGAGCAAACATAGAATGTCTTTCTCCTAGTGTGCCTTTATCTCTCTGCCACCTTCAACAAAACAGCTGTGGAAATATCCTCGTCTGGTTTTGCACGCACACGCATACACACACAAAACTCACATGACCTGATATGTTGTCTGATACCAGATGTTGTTGTCATCGAAGTTCACCTTATAATGTATGGTAATCATGTTACAAATGGGCAGCTTAGTTGATGTTAGGTTGTGCGTTTTTAGTTTAGATATTTACCTACTTTAGTTTACAGGTGTGAGCTGTTAGCAAACTGAAAAGAAAAGCAAGTTCTGGAATTCCCAGGAGACACACCTGTATGCCGATGAGCTGATATAACACAGAACACAACCACAGAAGGAGCTTAACATACTGAAACAGAACCTGAAACTGTATTTCTTATATGTTGGGAGTGAATGACAGCTAGATTCGTGTATTTGTGTATTTGTTCTGTTGCATTTGGAGAGCATTTAAATGGTGTGTCTATTATAATATTCAAGTTAATTATGAGGTGTAAATTCATTTTTGAAAGAACCGTACTATAAAAATGTCACCAGATTATAAAAACCTGAGGAGCCATATGCTTTTATATGGTTCTTATGGGCATTTTCTTACTTCTTACTTCTTACTCTTACTTGTACCTTCAGTAACTCTGCTTTGTTTTATTCCATCCATGCATTTTCCATACCGCTTACCCTGTGTAGGATTGCGGGGGGTCTGGAGCCTATCCCAGAGTAGTTAGCGCACAAGGCATGGGACACCCCGAATAGGGTCCAACCCATCACAGCACTGCGATGTCATAATTGTTTATTATTATTGTTATTTTAACATCTGGTGTTATAGCAACAAGCAAAAATTATAGAGTACTATCTCGCTGTATTCTGCGTGCACAGCACGCCCAAATCAAACATTCAATGGAAAACTCACGTTTAATCACGGGTTTAATTGCCCGCCTTAATTAAAAATAAAAAGAAGCTGTCATCAAAATTATCTTGATGCTTATGGAGTATTTTTTCCTGTGGAAATCGTTATCCAATTAAGCAGTACTATCTCCGTTTAGTTTGGCCGGGAGACATAAACATGTGCGGTGACAGAATGCACGACACTTCGACCTTTCAGAAACGCATCATTAGACGCTCATTTTGAACGCAGAATGGATTAGAGGGAAGGCCCTTTATGGGACAGAGGCTGAAAAACAAATTTGTTCTTTTCCTGAGCTTCATTCATACCAGCCCATTTCATAAAGAACATTTTAGTGCTTTTATTTAACACTGCTAATTAAAATAACAGGGGTTTATTTATACTGACACGTCCCTCGTGAATTGTTTTCATGGCGATTTCATACTTATTTTTACCAGTGAGATTAATTGCTGCGGTGGGAATTAAACATCAACGCAGTTGAAGGATGTGACCCCTGATGTTTTAAACAGTATGTAAAGTAAGACGCTGTTCATTACTCAGTACTGCTGAAAAGAGGAGTACTGGCCAGGCACCATGTCGGAGGCGTTCGGTGCTTGTTGATTGCACAGCACCTGAAGCACAGGTGGAGAGTTCACACTGTCCACTCACCCGTAAGCGTTCGGATGAGACAGGTAAGCCAGAGTGTGTAAGTGGTGCTTTACAGTACTGACACAAGGCCTGCTGAACGCTGACAAGAATAAACAGTGGTTCCTCTCGCTCTCAAAATGAGAAAGCTCCTTTAAAAACTGGTCACACTTTGCTTATGTTCATGATGAATGTATGGGGAAAATTTCAACCCTCTGGTATAAAATCATACAAAAAATTTAATTGCAACAGTGAAAACACAATTATGCTGACTGCTGGAATCATTGTCCTTGTCATCAGTGACCCACTGTTGTCAGCATAGGCAGTGTGTAAAGTTATCCATGGTTGTGTAAAGTTATCCATGGGTGTGTAAAGTTATCCACGTCTCTCTCTCTCTCCCCTTCTCTCTCTCTCTCTCTCTCTCTCTCTCTCTCTCTCTCTCTCTCTGTCTCCTCCCCCCATCTCTGTCTCTCTCTCCCCACCCCTCCCTTTCTGTCTCTCTGTCTCTCTCTCTCTCTCTCTCTCTCTCTCTCTCTCTCTGTCTCTCTCCATCTGCCCAGCTGACGTTCAGTCACTTGGTTAATTAATTCTGTCATTGTCCAGAACCAGTTACCCAATCTAGGGTCATGGTGGTTTTGGAGCTTTTCCAAGGGCACTCAGGGTTCATTGACAGGCATGGTCTGGCAGGGTCTATTTTCTTGCCCAAAATAATTCTTCTGCTTTCACAATCAATGCAACATAAATGTAAAAGAAAGACTTTTGACTTCTAAGCGTCTATCCTACTGAGCTTTCACACTCACTAGCACTGCCAGATGTTCCAAAGCTGACATTGCTTGCAGCTCTTGGATTGAAAGTTTTATTTCCTTTTACTTTATGGGCAGACTTTCCAGAGCAAACATAGAATGTCTCTCTCCTAGTGTGCCTTTATCTCTCTGCCACCTTCAACAAAACAGCTGTGGAAATATCCTCGTCTGGTTTTGCACCTGTCAGGCTGGTTCATTGTGGCTTCTCTCTGTCCGCTTGTTCAGAGCCATGTACTGACATCTGTACACAGAGGGCAAGGACAAACAGCACTGAGTGATGGCTGTCTCATATTTCTGAGTACGGTTCACTTTCACTGTCATTAATGAGGGGCTGTATACAGAGCTCCCTTCACCAGACCCCAGCACCCCCTCATTCCTTCAGTCACACACTCGGTCAGTCACTCTGGCTCTGGGACAGTCCCTAACAGTAGCAGTACTAAGTACTTAAGTACTCAACTAAGAATGATGCAGCATAACTTTGTGCCACCCCCTTTCAGACCAGAATATAGGCCTGCTGATGCACAACATCAAAAATGTGTAAATGTGTGTTTGCTTATTATAGGTATTGGTATAAATTGTTTTTGGAACACTGTTTAAAATGAAATAATTCAATCATATTTATGAATGTTTTGAGTTTACGATGGATATAGAGCCTAACCCCAGACAGCAACAACTTCAATGGGGCAAGAGGGGATAGCTCAGATTTTTTTTACGTGTTGAATGACAATACAGGAGGAAGAGAGGAGCAGGGTTTTAATAAATAGAGATTCATGTATGGATATTTTTATTACAAAATTTTTTTAATTAAGTCCATCAAAAAAATACTGCTTGTTAGCTTATGCATTGTGAAATGTTGTGATGAACTGCATGTCATGTAGCTATGCTACATTATATCACTAATACCAGGTGATGATCTGAAATAGTGTTACTATAGTGAAGAGACTACGCGCTACACAAAATTACCCCGTGTTTTACAGGAGTACATCAGTGCTTTTACGTGTGGCGGACAGTGTCATCAGCACTGATGTCATATCGCATACTGTTACACGCCAGGATACTTTTCCACTATGGTTTCCTCTGAGGCACACATTTAAAAGCCTTTGTGTAACTCCTGTATGACTGTCAATAAAGTTTACATTGTTTTCAACAAAATAAATTCAGCAGACTTGAAAGTGGAAATGTACCAAGGGAAGGTATAAGATTTGTTTGATCAAGTTATGTTTAAAAATAGCTCTGCTTGAAAAGTGACTAATTAATTCACTCTGTGCCTACAAGGTATTAACAGAGTCAGAAAGAAAATGACTAGAGAACATGCAACCAAAAAGACGGAATTATTCCAATCACATTGTGCTTTCTGGGAGAAAATTTGACTGGTGACTACCGATTTGGAACTCCATTTAAGGTGGAGTGTGCTAGTGTTTTTTCTGTTGTGTTTCAGTGTACGTAAACATACTCATTGAAGAAAGCAGATTAGTTTTCTGCAATATTATGGACACCAGATTGTCATGGCACTTGCGAGACTACAAAAGTGATGCCCCTCATTGTAAAGGCAGAGGTTAATGGGGGAAATTTTATGCAGACGTTCCCTTTCTTTTTCCGTTAGGGAAGGGGCGACTGTTCAGATTTCGGCTACCAGCCCTGAGCATCTTAAGGGGCTGCAGTAAACAGTCCCTCCCTCAGGACGACCCTGACACCGTGATGGTGGAGTCACCCAAGCAGAGCGAGGAGTCCATCGCCATGACGGACTTTAGGTCGCCCACCAAGGAGAGCTGCAGCCCCCCAGACCCTGATGACATGCGCGCCCTCATCGGTTCCAGCCAGTGTCCCACACCCACTGACCTGTCAGTTACCCTGGAGCATTCCTCCCCAAGGTGGCAATGGGACCAGCTTTACCCCAACCAGCACCAGTCCGTCACCTGCCTGGCTCTCAGCGCATCCCAGGACAGCGTCTTCAGCATGAGACGTGCATCGTCCGTCCAGGAGATTGAGTGCTCTAATGCGAAGAGTGCATTCAGGGACCGACATGCAAGTGAAGGTACACCAGTACAACATGTGACATAGATCATGTGACATAATCATATGACAGATTTTCACAGTGATTAACATGGACTTGTGAACACTGTGTAACACCAATGGTGTTGTGTCCAGGGGAATTTTTGCTGTTACCCATAATGCCACACAACATAATTGTTTAAAATGTCGCTTTTAAATATTTACCAGAAATATATGATTTTTTTCACCTTTCAATAACACATTTCTAAACGTCAGACAATGGTCGCAATATGAAAGGTAAAAACACGCTTTCTACAAATGTTTTTGGCATGCCTGTTTGCTGTGTTTTATGCAAAGACTTCTTTGGAAGAATTTAATGTAGTCGCCCATTAAAACCATTTTGTGTGCTTTAGTCAAGACCTGTGAATGGCTCTGGTGATGTCTGAAGAGCTTTGTATTGCTGTTTGGAAAGAAGATGCTGCTGAACTTTAGGCCGTGGCTGAATTTCATTACTTTAGTATCACTGCGCTAGCCATCTGCAGTCATGCCTACGAAAATGTTTCACTGACGCCTTAAGGCACCGTATCTCATGAAACAAAAGTTTCTGTACCTCTGTTTTATTTAATGAATGTCGGAAAGGCTTCTCAATTGTTTTATCAGCATAGATTATTTACGACAAGCCTGCCGTCCAACCACTGCTCATTTTCTTTTGATTGAGAACAGCATGGCATGTGGTGATAATGTATAAATGTGATTTATCTGCCTGTCCTCTTACAAGGTGCTCACAGCTTGCTTCTGAACAGCCTAACGTCTGTTAATATCACCGAATATTGAGCGACTAGGTTCCCAAAATAAATGATGCGGTTCAGCACCAGGACTCCTCTGTCATATCAGTGTGATAAAACTGGCAAATTCTAGAAAGGTTTGTCAAACAACTCACTGACATGACATATGATCGAGGCAAAGGCTTTGAGTCAGTCTTTTTTTCTCTTCTTTCTTTTGAGTGAGCTTCCTGCTAAAGCATGGACCACCTGCTTCTTTATGCATGTGTCACCTGTAGCAAGTGTGTGCTTCACCTCTAGAGAGTGTGGGCCCTCACCTGTAGCTGATGTGTGTGCCTCACCTGTACGGAGTGTGTGCCTCACCTATAGCGAGTGTGTGATTCACCTGTAGAGACTGTGAGCCCTCACCTGTAGGGAGTGTGGGTCCTCACCTGTAGGGAGTGTGGGCCCTCATCTGTATTGAATGCGTGCCCTCACCTGTAGGGAGTGTGGGCCCTCACCTGTAGTGAGTGTGTGCCCCATTCGGTAGCAAGTGTGGGCCCTCACCTGTAATGAGTGTGTGCCTTCTCCTAGCGCAAGTGTGCATCTTTACCTGTAGGAAATGTGGGCCCTCACTTGTAGAGAGTGTGGCGTACACCTGTAGTAACAGAATTGTAGAAACACCTGCTGTATTCATTCTCTAGTCTTTGCTGGTTATTTTTTACAAATTCATTATGTGCAATAAAACAAGGACATAGATGGTCATTAACAACTACTTTACATGTGCAGTCTGACAAAGTTATGCAATAAATGCACCATATGGAATGTGTGGATTGAAAACTAATGTAACAAAGGCGTTTTTATGAATTCGGAATGCTTACACACTTCACTGAATATGGAAAATATTACCATAAATAATTTATTTGCTTTTATGTTATACAGTTGTAATTAAATATGACCAACTTAGTAGTTATCCTTCAATGTAACCTTTAAAAGTATTAAACAGAGACCAATGTACATGTCACTACTTTCCCTGTGGCACAGAGCGCATGAAAAGGCACGGCGTTGCACTAGTGTTGTTCTTCATTGCAGGTCCCTTCAACCATATAAAGTCCAGCCTGTTGGGCTCCACTTCAGACTCGAACCTGAACAAGTACAGCACCATCAACAAAATCCCACTCATTACGCTCAACTTCTCTGAGGTGAACAACGAAAAGAGGGCGGCCTCTCCCCCCTCCTCGGAGAAAACCATCATTGCACCGAAGGTGAAAGACCGCACGCACAATGTGACAGAGAAGGTCACCCAGGTGGGTCTGCGAATGCCCTCACCTGTAAGACTCAATGCAAAAGGAGATATAGAAACAGTGTTGCCTACATACATTGTTCACTTATAAGTGAGAATTTAATTATATAAAAATAAAATTATACATTATACATACCAGTGGTACTGGTGGCACCCAGATGGGGGGGGCAAGGATTTGGACAGCACCCCAGTCCACAACTCAGATGTATGATAGCACCCCACCAATTTTAGGATTTTTTACCTTGCCCCAAAAATCCAATTGCTGCTGTTGCCTCTATACCCACTGTATGTTCTCATATGCATTTTGTGTGTGTGTGTGTGTGTGTGTGTGTGTGTGTGTGTGTGTGTGAGATGTGTCTTCCAGGAGTTAATAGATGTACATGATAATAAAGTCTTCTTCTTTGCAGTAGCGTATTGAATACAATTATATTAAATCTAAAATTGTGTTTTTTAAAAGTGGAAAAAAAACCTGTCTTTGCCTCTTTAAGTTCGACTTAACTGGAAATATGACCTTTTCAGAAAGGGTTTCCAGTTTCGTTCCAAAGAGTGCAAGAAATAGAATTCCAATTGTATATTACAGCTTTAACTTTATCCTTTAAAACTCCTAAGTGAAAGTAAATTTAATTTGTTTTGGAGCGTGTGCGGTGTGCAGACTGTATTTCTTTGGGGCTCCTGTTTGAAATGGAATGTTCTTAGTTTTTCTTCAGTGGCCTTCTGAACACACATCACATTTACTAACCCGCTTCCTGTCACACAATACATTTACTGCAGTGTACAAGCCACTACGTTTACACGGTGAAAATGTAAGGGTTGTGCTGAAGTATATAAACTGTCTTTCTCTATTACACAAATTACAAGTTCTTATGTTAATTTTGACCCTTTAAATACGGAAATGCTGTTACTGCTCAGAAGTTACCAATCCTGTTTAATATGACTGTCGTTTGTCTCCACCCACACAGTTAAACTGATCTGTGCTTTAGCTCTGAAGAAAGCATCAGATTTTCCTTACTAACATCACAGGGAGAATCAATGCCAGAGGATGCTAATTTTAGCGAGTGCAGCTTATGCAACCAGAAGTCTCTGTCTGGGCAGATTTCATCTCTGTTGGATTTTTTTTTCCCTTTGGGCTCTGCTCATTGATTATGAGACAGAAGGTGTTTTTCCACACTGCTGTCATATGTTATGATTTCAGTGCATATGTTATTTTTTCACCAAAGATGACATATAAATACTTATACTTCGAGTGAGCATTTTTCATCTGGCTATGCAGTGTGCAGAACTGTGCACAAAAAAATCACCATCAATATAAAACAGCCTTTATGAACATTATCTTGGCTGAATGTGCCTTGTGTGTCCTGCCCAGGATAGAAAGCACAATTTACACAAGTGCTTGAAGGTCAAAGGAGTACATATTCTCTGCTGAGTTGTCATAGAAGCTCATTCCAAATTATTATGTCGTTACTGCTTAGAAGGGTCCAGGACTCATGTGGGACGCCCGGCACGTTATTGTGTTCATTTTTCTCTTTAAGACGTCACCAGGCAAGCCTTACAGCTGCGCCCTTACGAGGGCACCGAATCCGAGTTACACCCAGCGCTCTTCGCATGTTACCTTTGCTACCTGCCAGGCCTGAAAAGTTGAAGGAAATTCATAATTCATGCCCTTTGCTGCAACGACGTGCTGAGGCAGCATAAAGTAAAACCCCAGTGCCTTCATCATTTTCTCGGTGCTATTTATAAACCAAAGAGCTCTTGTTCACAGTGCGCTCACAGACCTCATTAAATACAGGCGAAAGGCGAGACGTTCGCCCCGCTCTGGGTTCCCGCAAACCTGGGCTCGTTTTGAAATGCTGAAGTCACATGAGGGGAAACAAACGCCACGCACGGATGTGCCGCGTGGCCCGAAGACGTCATCCATCTTAGTGACGGATGCTAAATTCGGTCAACTGAAAAGTGTTTTGAGCGTACAGGTCTCCTGTGGACCATGTCTACAATCTAACATGAAGCATAATTTATCTCCAGGGATGATGCCCTTTCTCTAAAGAACAGCTAACAGCTTTTGGTGCACGTGAATATTGAAGTGTTCTTTGGTTTGAACATCACATCACATCACATCACTCAGTAGAATGTCAGCCACTGGAACCGTTGTCGCTTTGTGATCTAATTTGTTGAAGGATGCTGAATGACTAATTTAGGATGCCACTGGAAGTTTATTTTATTATTGTTAGTCATCAGTCAGGCCAGCATTGGCCTATGAAATGCTTATTGTTACACGGAAGCAAGATCGTATACATTATTGTGATACAGGGGATTTGTAGTAATGAGAGTGTGGCATTGGAAATCTGGATTATATTCTGCAATACAGTAATTAGACATGGGCAGGAGGTAGTGTTGTGATCGAGAGTGTAGGTTTTCAAGGCAACAAGAGCTGGTTTGATTCTCGGTAAAGGCTGGGAGTGCTCTTGTGTTAGTTTCAGGATTTGAGTTACTCTAGCCAAGGTGCCCTGCTCAATACATGGTTTCAAATTATGAACAAACGACAAATGTATTATTACCAAAGTTCAAGGACACAAAGACAGATATGCTTCTCACCGTGCGTTTATGCTTTAGATTAATTTTTCCTGTATGTTTCAATGGTGCCCTTAAGAGCGGCACTTACGTGGCTGGAGTAATATGCAGTTATTTGAGTGACTACCATACACTTCCTCAGATGAAATGGCAGCCTGTGGACTGCGTACCGCCACGGTGTAAAATAATGACCTCAGAGCCAGTGAGAATCTCTGAAAATAGCTCGTGATTATTTTCATGTTGTCAGTGTTGAGAACATTGACATGTTCAGAAAGTGCAATAATTTTCTGAACCTTGGAACTTTACCACATGTATGGTTTTTCTGCTCAGTCTGCGCTGGGAAAATTTGCATAATGAAGGTGACTACATTTCCGTTTCAGACATATAAATTCATATCACATCTACAAGTGTAATTGTAAAAGCATTCAATACCAAAGGGTTTGTTAAACAGGCCTTTGTGATGTGATGAATAATGAGTTTATGTTGTGGTTTTATATTTGCAATTAAGTGACTAGAGGCAACACTGTTGGGAAAGGTGATATATAAAACTGAACTGAACTGGCATTTCATAAAAATCTACTATTGTTAGAGAAGACATTTTATTTAAAGTTGTATCTGCTCTAAGTAAGTAATTAAGTAAGTAAGTAAAATTCATTTAAATAGCACATTTCAAAGACAAGGTCACAGTGCTTTACAATGTGTAATAAAATAAATATAGGCAATTAAAACTTCAAATCAAAATTAAAACACAACAAAGATGTAACTGTAAGAGCCTAGTCAAGTAAAGACTTGTCTAAAGGGAAGTGTTTTAACTGCTTTTTAAAAGAGTCTTTGGTTCCTTTCCTGTTTGCTGGCCAGACTGGTAAATTTTCTTGTATTTACCACAATAATCTCTACCCAATACTTGGTATTATTAAACTTTTGTTAATTTGGGCCCATATGTAGTACTAGCAACTCGTCATAGGAGTGACGTACAAAACTGAATTGCCTTCACTAAAACTCAACAAGAAAAGATATAAGACAAATATGAGAAATAGTGAGATGTAACACTATTAACTGAGGCAGTACATTTTCGGTGGCAGCTGAATGTCATTGTAGCAGAGTTCCGAGGAGGGTGGTGCTGTTTGACACAAACGGGTGTCCCCTCTGGGTGCAGGTGCTGTCCCTGGGTGCAGACGTGCTGCCGGAGTACAAGCTGCAGACGCCGCGCATCAACAAGTTCACCATCCTGCACTACAGCCCCTTCAAGGCCGTGTGGGACTGGCTCATCCTGCTTCTTGTCATCTACACGGCCATCTTCACTCCCTACTCGGCCGCCTTCCTGCTCAACGACCGCGAGGAGCAAAAGCGCCGCGAGTGCGGCTACTCCTGCAGTCCTCTCAACGTTGTGGACCTCATCGTGGACATCATGTTCTTGATCGACATCCTCATCAACTTCCGCACCACCTACGTGAACCTCAACGAGGAGGTGGTGAGCGACCCGGGGAAGATCGCCGTGCACTACTTTAAGGGCTGGTTTCTCATCGACATGGTTGCTGCGATCCCCTTCGACCTGCTCATTTTTGGATCTGGGTCTGATGAGGTAAGCTCTAAGAAACTCGCTCTTGCCTTTAATCGGAGCAGCAGAATGTCTCAGTTTTTCATACACCCTTTGCATTAATGCTACATCTTTTTTCTGTCTGCCAATTAGACACGTTGCCCAAAGCTGCTAAACATTTCTATTTTTATATTAAAAGCTTAACGCATTAACTCTTTAGCGTTTTTTTTCCTTCTGAATGACAGTGTCTTCTCAGACTGTTCATGTTGTTTCATAGCTCACCAAATGACTGTCACTGATTCACTTAATGTAAGACTGTGAGGCCAAGCCTCTGGTGTTTCAGCTGGCTCCTGAACCATACTGGTGTGTGTTTGTTTGTTTGTGTATGCATGTACACAGAGACACCTTAGGCCCATTACAAACAGGGAGCACTCTCGGTACTGAAGGCTTGTTCTTAGGGATCGGTATTCTCAGCTTTCATACATTAGAGAATTTCTAATGTGTTTTCTTTCTCTCTGGAGGAAACTATGAATTGCAAAAAAGTGTGAAATTATGCAAGTTGGATGCGAATACCATTTCTTTTCTTCTTTCCAACTGGGTATTGTTTAAACCAAAATTATGATTCGTTTTTCCACTTATTTTTGTTCTATTTTTGTGGCGTGCGTTGTTGTAATAATTATGCAACCATGTTGCGCTCAAAACGTATATTTTTTTCAAGTTAATTAAACTAATTAGTATTTTATGTTAATATTTTTGGGTGCTTCCATTTAAATTATTAACTAGCTAATGTAAAATGTTACTTGCTTAGCAATTTTCTTTACAAAAATTTACCACCCTGATGGATTTAGTTCTCAAAATTGCATCAAATATGCCAATATTAATATTAATATATTGTATTATATAAATTTTATTTTAAACCCACATGTCAGCACAGAAATGCTATCTAGGCAATGGGAAAAACCTCCTCTTAAGTGGCAATGATTTAAAAAAGAGGCTTTAACACTAACAGTAGATGGGCTGGACATGTGCTGTCAGTCACCCCAGGGCTTAATTCCATTGGAGTAAACCAGGGAGCCTGTCACAGGTCACCTTTAGGGTCAGTTTACTCCACCCGTGTTCAATAATGCTGTTTCAGAGGCAACCAGGATAATGAATCCGTACAGAGTGCTTAACTGCATGGGGTGGTTTTTAAATTAGTTTGGCACTTTTGAAACATTAACAGCTGAAGCATGAATGTAGTTAATTGGTTCTTTTCCAGTTGACCTTTTTTTATTCACAAACAAGAAAAGCATTCTCAAGCGTCTGTGTTAATTTATGCAGCTGCCGCTGGTAGTAACTTGCGCAGTGTGGCAAAATAATTTTATTTAGGGAAGCCTGTTTCCTGCCGCCATTAATGAATTGTTGACTGTTATCAGTTTACTTTGTTAATTCATCTTTCTGAAGAAGAATATCACATGGGGTGTGCAACAGCAGGAGAGGTGGGGCACTACGGAAAAGCAGTCAGGTGGTTGTCTCTTAGTATACCTACTGTGTCTGTATGAAACAAGATTAACTGTGTTTCCGTTTTTTTGTGACATATAAATTTAAGCAGGGAATTATAAGTCAACCATACTACAAACCAGGGAGTTAATTAGTGCCACAGAGGATTAACAATACAGTGGGGACACACACTGGCATGTTAATTAGCAGCTTGTTTAGAGTAAATGGGCACAGAAGAAGGCTCAGTGTCTTATAGGTCATAAGATTTCTGTATGCTGAGACTCAGACACTACCTGGCTGGCCTCTGAAGAGCTCTGTGTAAATAAACAAGGCAAGGCTGTTACCGCGGCAGCTGCCATTCAAAGAGCTCTGTGGCAGAGGCACATGGCACTTCCATCACTGCTGCCCTTTCTTGTATATCAGAGAGATTATTTATAGAGGAGAGAGTGAGACATCAGCTGCATGAGTGCGACTGGCATCTGTTGGCTCCAGCAAACACCTGTCCTTGCTCTGAGGCACCTGTAACGCAAAGGCACTGGAATGCAGGTGTGATTGTGTGTGTGTGTGTGTGTGTGTGTGTGTGTGTGTGTGTGTGTGTGT
>JABJVR010000031.1:4622486-4656234 GCA_025773905.1 Chitala chitala
TTATTATTATTATTATTATTATTATTATTATTATTATTATTATTATTATTACAGATATGGTGAGAGTTTAAATAAAACTGCCTAGTTCATTCACAATCTTTTTGATTTTAAAAGGCTTCATTAACAGCCAGAACTTTTTTTCAGTGATTTTTAATGTGTTATATACTTTTGATGTCCATCTTGTTTGGCTAAAACTCCTCTGCCCCAGTTTTTGTGTCATCGCAGTACGAAGATCTTTAAGAACGGTTGCAAACTAAAAGCCACTTAACCTGAATACTAAATTGGGCGACGAGGACTGTCACAGAACACTGTCCATCTCTCTTTTTTACATAAGGCTACTAAGCAGGTTATATCTTCAGTTCTGTTCATTGTGTGGTAGTCTGCTTGGTTCTGGTATACGTTATGATACAACTTTATTCATATAAGATGTTGCAAATTTAATATGTTTAGATACAGACATTAAATTCCTTGGTAGGGTTAAAGAGATATCTGACCTGCAGGTTGTCACACATGTCCTGGGTGTAGGCAATGCGCTGGATCTCTGTCGGGGAGCTCAGGTACAGGGCCTGCCCTCCATTGGTAAAGCAGAAGGTCCGAGCAATGCGCATGTCCGTCAGGGGAAGGTAGTTGACGTCCAGGAGAGGCCTGAGGCTTGGCAGACTGCAAGCAAAGCAAGGGTGTGGAACATGACCGGGGAGGATCTTGTACGGCCCACATCAAAGGAGAATAGAATGGAGCCAGTAATGGACTGTGATTTTTAGGTCATGAAGAACCAGGTAGCTAGACAGCTCGGTACCTGAGGGTCATCACGTGCCCATTGGCGCAGAAGCAGGCCAGGCAGACACTACTGCAGACGGAGACCACATCTGCACGCAGCACAAAGGAGCACTCGGTGATGTGGTGCACATAAAGGCATGTCTGTGCCGGCATGAGGAAGACCTTGGCCTGCTTCTCTGAGCACACCACGGCCAGGTGGCCCTCGCCGCATGTTTCTTGCGACGTTGAGGGCGAGAAGTTGACCAGCTTGCGCCTGCGTGACCACTCGGGGTCCTCGGAAGCGTAGGAGTCCCGCCACACTTCATAAGGGCTTGAGATGAGGGAACCGCTACAGTCCAGAGACCCAAATGTCAAGACTGAGCCCTTCAGCATCAGCACGGTGCCTGGGATGATGGACAGACCAGAGAAGAAGCCTCTCTGACATTATGTTTTAAAATCCCTCAGTCATTACTGCTAACTGCTGTTTTGCCCATGCAGGGCACATGCAGCGATCGGGGTATCTGCACAACTGGACTATAATGAGGTAAATAAGAAGCTTGTCTCACCACTTGGCATGACCGTGACGGGCTCCTCCAGCCGTTCCTCCTCCTCCGTAGGGATGGAGAGGGCGATGATAAGCACCACCCCCAAACTGGTGCCCACCCAGAGGCACGGCGAGGGCACGGCGTCTACCTTGCGGGCATACGACTCCATGAAACGCAGTGTGGTGACAGCCTCCTTGGTCTCGCGGTCAATGCTGGAGACGCTGGAGCTTCTGGAGCGACTGAAGGAGTTCTCCCGGCTCTCTGCGATCGCCCGAGGGTGGGACGGGAGCAGCGAAAAGGAGGCGCCAAATAACACGAGGAAAGGAGAGAGAGGCACACCGTGTAACAGAAAAAGAAAGAAAGATAGGAGGAGAGGAAGGAAGAAGGGGGGCAGGAAGAAAGGGACAAAGAGAAGTGCCGTTAAAGAAGGGAATGAAGGAGAGAGTGAGTGACAGAGGTGTGGGAGATAAAATGGGAAGGACGTGATCCCACCGGATACAGGAAAAAGGAGAAGAAAGAGAGGGAGGAGGAAGGCAGGGAAATCAGAGAGAGAGTGATGGTAAGAAAAAGAGATGGAATAGGAGAGATAGCAGGAAAAGAAAAGGTGGTTCACAAAAGTGAGAGATGGTGAAAAAGAAAGAAGGAAGCAGTTACAATATAAAGGAGGAAAAGGATGAGGTTCAAAACAAAGAAAGGACATTAAAAAACAGACAGAGCCCATGTAAAAATAGGGACGAAGACAGACAATTGGCAAGCAAAGTGAAGACAGAGAAACAGCACACAAAACAGAAAAAGTCGGGGATGGGAGAAGGACGAAAACACAACGTTTAAAGGTCTCTTTAATGATCACATACGCTGGCCATCAGAACGTGCAGGTCTTTTCACTGAAATAAAACAGCATGATAAATCATGTCCAGCATGAATAACTACAGTTTTATATTGAAAAGGTACATCATACATATTTTTTTATTCCTTTATTTCATCCCCTTGATATAACTTGACAATTAATGTTAAAAGCAAACTCATGCAGGAATAGTACATGTGCTTAATTCATCCATGGCATAAAGAAATTTAATTTCACACATGCAGTCCATTGTTTGCACATGTGTACTTTGCGTTTGCCACATAAATGTAAATGTGCTACAGTCCTGATACAGTCATAAAAGCAGTTTAATCACTGAAAGTTGCAGTCAAAGAACAGTTAAGTTCAGTATATTATCCTGGATGCAAATGGAGCGTATAGATTTTTGTTTTGCTTTTGTAAATTATAACAACAGAACATTATTTTAATTTTTTTTTTTACTTGAGCTACATAACATTCAGTGGTAAATTATTATAAACATCAGTAACTACAGCCATTTAAAAGTAGCCTGTCTTTTCATGACTGTCTTAACACTGATGTGACTTCAGTTATTGATAGTGGCATTATTTAATGGCTGCTAATGTCACTCATGAGGGCAGTGACTGTGCCCACCCCCATCCAAACCTGGCACTGAATTATAGCTGCAGTGCTGCCATGGACTGGATAAGAGAAGGAACAACATATGACAAAATGTAAGGTTTGCCATGGCAATAACTAACAGACTAACACCACAAGCCTCATCCAATGTGTTCCATAGTAATGTATTGTATTTCTGGCTTACCACACATAATACTTACTGTCTACTTATTCATATGTAGGGAAAGAAAAAAAAACTATTTAACCATTTGTATGGTACTAAGGGAAATGTGTATTATAAGTATTACTTATTGCAGGTCTACTGTACCCATGTTTTCAGGGCACAAACTTTAGTCAGTTAAACACTTGTGTTACTCTTTGAAGAGGCGTGCTGCCAAATTCAGCCTTGTGCCAACCATGCCCCCTTACCTCTCTCGTTCCAGACGAACGCAGTGGCGTGTTGCTCATCATGTGAGTACACACTGAATCCGTGCAATTGCTGAAGCATTGCTCGTCTGGAAGCACAACCTATGCCCCACCCCCCAGCCGAGAGACAGACAAGCAGGCAGTGCCCGACGATCACAGAGAGGGAAAAAAAAAAGACAGAGCTCAGTGTGGAAATCAGAGCAGGGAACAGAACTCTGGCCCTCCACTTTGGCTCGACTCTTTCCGCACATTCACCACTCGCCATGCCAATGCTGCTTCTGACAACTACAGTAGTGCTAATAAAAACACCTGGCATCAGAAATGATCTGGGCTAATGTTACATGGCTCAAAGTAAATGATGGAAGGTAAAGGTTTTATTTATATTTTTTCATCACCTAAGAATTAAAATGCCCAAGGTCTCAAACACTTTAAGGACTGGAGAATACATTATGTTTTCTTTTCACTTGAAGCAAAATCCCTCGCTGACAGGAGTGAATCATGACAGTCATTGTTATTTTACACACACAAAGAAGCATGTATTGTTCAGTTGATCACCATAACAATAATACCCCCTGGCTCACTAATTACATATTCTGTTCTTTAGCTTGGTAACAATGTATTAGCAAACGAACACCATAATGGCTTTCGCTTTTTGTTTAGTGATTTGAGCCGCAAAAATAAACTGGACAGTTAATTTGTAGCCTCTCTGTATCTGTACATGGCAGAACATGAGATATTCACCTTTGAGAGACGTTCTAAGTGCAATTTCGACAAGACACAGAAACCTGGGGGGGTAGGGACAAGATGTTCATGGGTGTTAATGGGGGGGCGAGGCGATGCCTCAGCAATGCACAGACACAGAACCGCAAAGACGAGGACTGGTTCACACTTCGTACACACAGAACCGCTATGACACATGCGCCTTCCTGACCTCTGACAAAACTAAATCCTTATTCTTATATATACAGCTGCATGTCATAAAGGGTTTATCAATTCTTTTTACACTACTTATCTCCAGCCAGCTTCATTAATGCAGTACCTTTAAAGAACTCCCCATGACGCCTTCAGACATATCACCAGTAGATCAGGCATAATTGCTGTTGTTTACATCAATAACGTCACCTGCCCTTTTCCCCTCACTGTTTTATGCACTGTAGCATGTCTAATTAGAACTCTGTACCCTTTTCTCCTAATTGGCTATTAATTATTTTAGTTATCCCACTGTGTTGCAGTGCTTTAATAATTCAGTTGAAGTGGGACTTGGGGTAAACTGATGGGAAACATCTTAAGTCACAAAAAAATGTCTTGATGCAGTTTACCCACTTCAAAGGAGACACCTAGTTTTCTCTTCACAGACAGGGAGTGGTTTCAGGGTAACACACAGGAAGTGCAGAGGATGTAAGCAGTGAGCGCACTTAAATCAGTCCCCAGGTTGTTCTAAAGTAGAAAACCCACCACCACAAATTGTCTAATTCAAAATAATTACAAACGATGTCTACGCTATTTCATAGTTTTGGTATTTCAAAGCACGGCGATGTACTGTAAATGCACCGCTCCGGAACTAAAAAGGACACCACACCGTTACAGCAATTCTACAAACGGTTCAGAATTTGTCTTGAAAAAAGATGAAGGTTATGCCTTCAATATCTTTCACATGAAACATGAAGCTTTGCACCTCTTGCTTTAATCAAAAGCCATAGGTGCCCTTTGCCAGATGCAGTTATACTTCATCAGTGCTGATTTTCAGGGGCGTGGCATGTTACAGCTGTCATCTTCGTTAGCTCTGCTCAATAAAAAGCTCCACAGACCACAAACCCAGCAAACAGACTCATGCAGTATTCAGTCTCTTACCAGTCATATAAATGTAATAGCTGCCTTTTAAATTAATTATTATAATCATACCGTAGATCTGATATAAAGCAAGTGACAGGTGAGTCTACCGATTATAAAATATACATATTTTAATGTCATTATTGGCATTTATAAGAAGAGACTGTACTGGCCCAGCTACAGCACATGGAAAATCATCCGTCTAGAGGACTAGCCTGCTAAGCTATAGATGTGAGTGTCCCGTGTGAAGGACTAATCAAACTCTTGTCCTGACAACTGGGGCTTCTTACAATATTGGTCGTCATCACTCCACTAAACACGATGTTTTGCAGAAAAAAACAGATTGTTATATGACTTTTTGTCTTAATTTTGTCATAGCAGCTGTACTTGCCTAATGAAAAGGTATATGAAAGAAAAGCATGACTGAGAACAAAAGAAACGTGGCCCTCATTTTTAGGGCATCACGACACATTGAAGATGTAAGGATCGTTCCACAAGGCATGTGAAAACAACTCTACACTATTATCAAACTGGTAAATGCATTGGAACCTCAAATAAATTAAATCTGAAACCCGAAAAAAGGAGGGCAGAAGGCAGATCCAACATTTCACTGTATTTTGGATTTCATGAATTAATAGCGACGTGTGCCAACATTGTACTTCAAAATACAGCCTTTAAAATTTATGAATCAGCATAATTTTTCCCTGATTAGCATTCGAGTCTCAAACTTTTTATATCTTATTCTGACTCACTGTTATAAGGAAATTCTGTACATCTTATATGTCATTGATCCAAAAATACTGATTCTTAGTAATATGCTGCGAAAAACCAATTAGAATAAATTCATAAGCACTGACAACACAAGATAGGCCATGTCATCCTGCAGAGTGTATCTCCACACAGCAAGCAAGCAAAATTTATTTATATAGTGCATAATGCAATCCATAGATTGCCCAAAGCACTGTACACCAGACTAGGCTACTACATAGAACAACACTAAAAACACAGGCCAGGCACCCTGATACACCATACTGCCCTGCCACTCTGGTGACTGCTAACAGAAAGTATGTGATGATTTAACACCCTGACTGTCAGACAATGCAATAACCATGGCAGCTTTAAACAAGGTGCATTATAAGCTAACTGGGCTATGGCCAATAAAATGCTTAAGTAAACATTCAGCTAAATGCGCTGTTTTTTAGAAGCTTAATTTTAATGTTGGCACATTATGTGGATTATAACTAAAATATAAAAATGAATTAGCGTAGATAGCGTAGAACAAAATCTTAATGTAGAGCAACTGTATAGTTAACATTATGGGGTTTGGTTATTGTTATTTTGACAGAAAAATTATGATGTAACTCTTAAGATGTTAGCCTCAGCAGATCTGAGTCTGATGCAGCACAAGAGGTTCCTGTAAATGGGAGGAGAACTGATGATTCCACAACTTCAGTAAATAACCTGGAGCCAGTAAATTACCTGTTGGGCCTAGTCTATGCATTAGACTCTCCAATTATTGAGCTGATATTGGAAGTGTATTAACATCCTGTTGAGTGCTACATGGTAACGTCCACTCCAACTGAGCGATTATTCATATCATTGGTTTAAAATCACTCCAGAGAGTGGTGATTATGCATCGTACATGCAGGAGATTCAAAATTCAGCCATGTCTTACTCACCTGGCAATATCAATACTTTTTTCAAATCACTGTAAATTTAAATGGAGACGTTAAACCAAGGTCACAGGTCCCAAATGTCATTAAATTTATTCACATCCAATAGCGTAAAATATCCTCATCATACCTTAATAGGGGCAGTAATGGGACCCGTAGGAACTGGTTGACTTAACACGTGTAAGATTAAAGAAGTGAAACCTTGTGAATTTGAAGTGTCAAACACATAACAGAAAACATCCACTACCCCACAGTGCTAACTGTGATTTTTGATGGGTGGGCAGAGCTAATCAGATGACCTAGGATGCCCAATGATTTTCCTGCAAGATGTTGCACTAGGAGGAGAAACACTTTACTTGGCTTGTATCCTTTAGGATAACCTATTAAATAAACACCCCTTCAAAATGAGTGAAACACATTAACACAAAATGCATATCTTCTTATATGTAGCCATAATTATTTTCTACAGCAAACAGTCCATGACGCGACACACCATTACCCTGTAAAACAGAGGTGACCCACGAGACAGGACATGACCTGGCATCGGCAGAGAGATGTACAAGGAGGAGGCAAAACACAGACAATGGAATGCGGCGCTACCTCAGCTCAGTCTTTGGATTTAATCTCCGTGTATATATATTTTTTTATTCTCCCGCTAGATCTTGTTAAAAATGGAAGTCATTAATAAACGTACAACCAGCAAGAGTTGGGTTTATAAAAAAAAACTGAAATACAAAAAAGTTGGCCCAGGTCAAAGCATTGAAGTGTGTAAAAAAAAAAATAAACAATAAAAAATAATAATAATAAAAATAATAATAAACAGTTGTTAGGTGCTTCAATGAAAAGCAGAGAGTGATGACCGGTTTGGCATACTGTGTGGTACATTAGCAGCAATTCAGATAGCGTAATAAAACATCAAAGCACAGGGCTTGCACTCAGCATGAGGTGTGAAGGTATTATCCATCTTCTCATGTTTTTCGTAAATTAACTGGGCTTTCATTGATCCTCGTCTCTCCCCTCGAACCAACACTTGGCATGAATAAGTTTGAAAGCAGAAATTTGTTTTGTTTGAGAAAAAGAAACCATAGAATTTTTTTTTCTTTTTTCCAATTAACTCAGGATACTGAGAAAGTGAACTGTTCTTGAAGCACAGGGAAAGTGGCTGGCAGCTAGCTTCAGTTGCAAAAAGGTAAACTTGAAATTAAAACGCATGGAGGGGGGAGGAATAAAGCAAGCAGGACTTTAAAATAACCATAAGATTCATGTCTGACCACAGGAAGTAGAAGCCTAACTGAACCCCCCAGCCTCTGAGACTCTGGATCAGAAACCTGCAAACCAGCATGCACCAAGGCTGACGATGAGGATGATGGTGATGGATGGATGGGGGGGGGCAGGGGGTGGAGACAGGCACACACCTTCCGTGTGGGAAGCAGGCAACGAGACCTCCATGCAAGCGGCGGACTGGGCCTTTCGGAAGGGCGGTCGGCTGGGCCCGCGCCGGCTCAGCTTGGGCCCTTCGGGGCAGGGGGGGCGCGGCCTGCCCACGCCGTAGGGCTGGGAGGTGGGGCTAGTGCAATGTCCATTGACATGATCTGCAACAACGGCAAAGCATTAGCAAAGAGCAACAGGACACCCAAAGGTGCTGCCAACCATTTCATCAGAAACATAAAAGAACAGGAGGGGTAGGAAGGAGGTGGGAGGGTAAGGAAAAAAACAGTTTAGAGGCTGTAGCATTTTTCAAATGGTGCCAAAAGAAATAAGAAATAAAAGAAGAAAATTAAAATGTTGTAAGAGAGCAGTAACACTAACAGAAGTAAGTACAAACTGTAATACTGCTTTGATGTGTTTCCTTATGTCCAATGAGTGTTCTGCACTTACAAACATAATTAGGCATAGAAACCCATTTACAGGCCCCTGACTTCTGGCAACTTCTCATTGACTGTAGAGTGAATCACAGCAGACAGAGCTGTGATAAACTGCCAAAGTCCCATTAGAATTCCTAGAACTATCTTTAATTAGCGGCTGGCAGAGAGGAGGAAAAGTATATATCAAACAGAATGTTACTGCTTGCCAAGCTTCAGAGAATCCTTTCTACATTTTACGTTTGTGTGAGACAGACTTTGTGTGCTCTGTTTTCCTTTTCCTGAACAAAGTCCATTAGAGATTTAAACTGTATAACCACTGAGAAGGATACATAGTCTTTTTGTAATTTTTTTAACCCTTTAAAGCTTTATGGAAAACAACAAGCCTCTACTCCAAACCAGCAGTAATTTAACTTCCTTTAGAAGTTCATGGCTATTTTCTCCTTCCCTCACATATTGGTGGAGGAGACGGACCCAACAATAGTCATGAAAAAGTATCGCGTGACAGAAATTTCAAAGCATTTTTGAATGAAGAAAAAAAAGCAGAGACATACATGAGCCTGCTGTGATGGTGCAATATTTGATGGATGGAAAACACTGAGTTTCCACTCAGTTCACTTCAGGTCCCAAAACCCTGTGTGTCATGAGCAGAAACCTAGACCTTATTTACAACCCATGTGGTGTTAGAACCCCATGACCTATTGTCATCCGCATTACTGCCTAATTTAAAAAAAGAAAATAATTTTTGTCACACAGCAAAAATAAAAAAAGACCCCTTTCTGTTGTCCTCCCTTGTAATTAGAACATCATACTGTGTCTGGCAGAAAACAACACAGGCAGTTGTGGTGCTTTCTCCAAAGGTAATTCGATCAAAGACAAATGTAATGCTTTTGAAGGCTAGTGAATTAATATTCTGCTGTGAGTCACATTAACGCCTGTGATAGAATCAACAATGCCTTTTTGGCTTTATGTGGTAGACATTGCCATGGTAACATGAAAATTACAGCAATGATTAATAAGAAAGTATAGCAGTTATATTCTAATAATGAACTGTCATCACTAAAAATATCAGTGAAATAAAGAAATACACAACCAAGACACAATATTTAATAAATAAAAAGCCTAACCTTCATTAAATAACCAATTGGCATATCTGTGCCAAAAACACGCTTACGTAAATTTTCAGTTAACACAATGAAAATATTTTATGTACTTTAAGAGAATAAGCAATATTCTTCATATATTTATGTAGTTAGCGCTTTCATTTATATTAACTTGTAAAGTCCTGTTAGCATACAGCTCTAATAAAGACAGTTTGGTGTTCAAGAAAAAAAAAAACTGCTTGTTTAATGAGTTTGTTTGCATCATTGTCAGTCAGTAAACAGTTTAACTTTTTGCCACTTGCATTAAGCTTGTTTCAATTTATTTCCATACTTTGGAAACAAAGGTACCCTGAGGCAAGAATAAGAAATATAGGACAGTGCTGATGCTGTGGTAAAATGGACAATGAAAAAAATATAAAAAAGTATAGGAAAAGAATGCTAGAGGAAAGGAAATAAAAATTCATAAGAAGGAAAAATGTACTAATTATTATTTGAAAATCCATAGGGTCCAAGGTAAACAGGCTACCCAATAGCCTTAAGCAAAATAACATGATGCAAATAAAAATAAATAAATTACATACATCATTGTAAGTGGAAAGTGTTAAGACTTCAGTTCAGACCAGCCACCCTTGATAAGATCGTGGTAGTCTTTTGTGTTCTTATTTAAAGCAATGGCACAGAAGGAAGTTCAAAATAAAGCAATTAATAACAACAGTGGTTTTGCTGTCTTTTAAAAAATGTCATTTTAATTTATGCGTTTTAAGATAAAATCTTTACTCAGGGCTGGATTCAAGCCTGACTGGACCACTTGGTATTCCAGTTTGGAGGTGACCATCCCTAACACTATAATAATAATAATATTAATAGTAAATTTAATGTTTTTAAAATGTAATATTCACATTACTTTCCAATAACATAATTGCTTCAATTTAATTACACTTTTATATTTCTTGCTAAATTACTAATTGTTTACTTGTATACTTTTTAACCCCCCCAAACTTTTGACTGTTCCCCATGAGGGGGTTCCAGCAGCAGATCAACCAGCACCTGGTTAAAAATTTGCACACCAGCTTGGTAAAGGCTTTAGGCCAGCAGCCCTCCTATTTTATCTGGGCTTGGGACTAATAACAGCCCTGTCCAGTAACAAGGATTCGAACCCTCCACCTCAGAGGTATGAAGTAACAGCAGTTCACACTAAGCCGCTGCACCCTGTGGATGTGTGCCAAGGGGCATTACTTATGACTCCAGCTGTTACGCAAAATGGATGAGACCACTTGTTTAAAGTATGCTATGTTGAGTTAGGAAAAAGTTTAAGAAGACTCCTGTATTTGTTCTCGCTTTGTATTGGTTTGCTCGTCAGGCATCAAGGGGGGTGGGGGTGGGGAATAAATTAACAAGGATCTTGACATCCAGGACCAGCCTTTTGTGAAGGGCGGAGCATGAGAACCTAAACAGAATCTGACTTGCCCCCCCCCCCCCAAAACAGATCATGAATATGTTGCTCCACACTGACCCAGGATGCAGTATTTGTTTATTATGCATCTTGTAAATACTTTACATATGTGCAAATCTTATACAAAGTTGTATTAGAAATACTACAGAGAACTGTAAATGAGGTCTACTGATGTATGATCCTACACTACGATCAATCGTGTTGTGTTTTTTGATAAAGACTTATTACACCTTCATTATGTATTAGTATTTTGGAAAATTTAACTAAATTTGGATGGGTCTTAGTGGTTTGAGATTTTGAAAATTTTGATTTCTTGTACCCGTAACTGCTACATAAAGCTAATTACTTAATATTACATTAAAACCATCACCCAGACACAAAACGTTCAAATAACATTAGCTAAACATTCCTAACATTCCCTAAATGTTTAGCTAATGTTATTTGAACGTTTTGTGTTTGCAGGGGACCCATCAAGAGGAATATGAGTGCTTTATGTTTGCAGCTGTGACTTATCTTTATTTCTTGTGTGGTTTATTTCTTGTGTGGTCTTTATTTCTTATGTGTTTTTTTTTTACTGTTGGCGTTAAATGTATCTGTTCATTTAGCTAGTCCATAGTGTGTAGCAAAGTGTGTTCCGTGCATTTCACAAATGAGCAGCAGCCAGAGTGTTTGGTAGCATCGTCTCTCGGTGATGCATTTTTAGAATCGATCAACAGGTATGATCGTTACTAAACCACATAATACTGTTTAATGAGGGGAAAAAAAACACTGTTTCAGTTATCAATGTTGTTTTCACTTAGACCTGGCCCTGCTGGCATCACACACAAATTAAGCACTACTTATTGCCGGAGTAAGAGATGTGAAAAAATTGATTCCTCCTAAATACCCAGATACATCCTTTTCATTGCATAAATCTCAGCTGTCTTACCTAGAAATTAGTGTAGTTGTTTGAGGTTCAACTTCATGTATACATATTTAGGAATTAATCACATCAAAACCCAATCTTTTGTGTCAACACCTGGCACAAACTTTATGTACTGTTGCTACTTGGAGAAGGAAGAGTTAAGTACAAGAGATCTGAGAGATACTAGTTTGACTGCAAGTGGCCCAGGAAAGTGTAATAAAGTCACCTGGAGATATTTGTGTGCACAGCTAATGAGAATAAGATATGGTTGACCTTTCCAAGTATCTTAGAAATCCACTTTGGACAGATAAAAAATAAAATAAACAGAAAGTAAACCCAGAAAACATCAGCATAAAAATTTTACACTGGAGGTCATCATATAAACAAAAAACTGTTGAAGCAGAAAAATAGAAAAAAAATTGTGATTTTTGCACACTTGAGAAAACAAGCAGCTGTCATCCAATGATGCAAAAAAAAAAGTAAGTAAAATAAAATCATAAGTGGAAACAGTTGGCTTTCGCCTACCGTACCAAGACCAGTCTTAAGGTCTGTTGGTAGACTTAACTTTCTGCCTGGTCCCTTAACTGAAACAAAAAATAGAAAGGAAAGTAACAATTAAAAGTATAAACTTAAAAAATTTAAAATAAAAAAAACTGCAGAAAAAAAATGACCATTAATTATAAAAAATATTTATGCATATCTAGAGAAATTAAGAAAAATAAATTAAAGGACACAAACTGGACCACAGCAGCCACGTGCAAAAATGTGCCCAAAATGTTTGACCCAAAGCCATTCCAGTCACATGCTCAGACCCGATCCTATAAAGTTAGCATCACCTGCCGGAGTTGTTCATTCTCACAGCCATGTATATATATTTTCATCTTCAGACCTCCACTTATCTATGTTTTCTTCCAGAACTTTAACATATGCATCATTTGTCATTTGCATACGTATGCCTTTTATTGATTTAAGTGGCTATTTGCTTGTAATTGAGGCAAAAAGACATTGAGGCCAATTATGTGAAGGCTTGAACTTGGAACTGCATGCACATGTGGACACACACACACTAAACACAGACAGAGTGGGGCGCTCTGGAAGGGTGGAAACCTACAACGATTCTAAGGGCCTGTAATAGGGGCCCTGAAAAATGAGAACATAGCATAACATCTTTCGTGGCAACCAAAATCTTTAGCAGCAGCCTTGTAGATACATTCACTTTCAGTCATACGCACATGGTAACGTGAAGACATTAGCTTAGGTAATGTTATCTTTTTTCTACCTACAAAATATGGATTTACCATCTGAACTGAGCAAATTTTCACCACTAGCCAATATAACATTTGTTAATCAAACAATAACTGCACCGCCATCAGTGAAATGTAATAAAAAATAGATCATCTAGTGGCATGCATCTTTACATCAGTCGAAAAAATTGAATATCAGATGTATTTATTTTATACAGGACCGGAGAACTGTGTTTGCACTGAGATGTAATTGCGTCCCGGGTTAATGACGCTTGTCTTTTGGAAGAGGCACTGTTTGTTCTGGAGAGGCTGGCCGGCTCTTGCCAGAGAGGTGAGGTGTGCTGTACACTTTTCACAGTGCTGTCAAAAATGGATGACCATAAATATCCTAAAAAGTGCACCAACAGAATTTTCAGTGCCTGGGGAAAATAAAGTATAAGTGTGCACTGCAGAGCAGATCAAACCGGGGCGTACATTTATGAATGTTAAATATACGAATTGCAAAGTATGTTCTATTTGAACTTACCTCTGGGGCACACATTTTAATCATTCCCTTGGCATATTCCGCACACAATTCTAATTATACAAGAGACCTGTCAGGTCTGCCAAAGTCGCTGTTTGATGCAAGATGGATGAGACCTGCAGCTGCATACCAAGTCAAAGGTACATTTTAACCATAATGTCAGAGAATGGCACAGGGAAAGCAATCCCTGAGAGGGGCAGCGCAGCAGAGAGGGACACATGGGTGAAACCAACACTGCACTTAGAAAGCAGCAGATACGGTCCTGATGCCAATAAGCTGAGCGATGCTGCATTCACACACAGCCCCTGCCCTCAACACCCCCACGACACCTGGGGCAGACCACAGCGATGCACACAGCGATGGCTTACAAACCCAGCCAATGCATAACGTCTCTACAAAGGTGACAAAAAAGAAAACATTGTAAATAAAGTCACAAACATAGTACAACATTCCAATTGCTTGCACTTGCTAGTTTGAGCCCCAGATATACAACGTCCTGCTGAGATGTGGAAGCGACGGGATGAAAGGCCTCATCATTAGCCACAGCACTACACCGACATCACCATGATGACATCACCACGATGACACTGCCAATATGACATCACCACTCAGCGCTAAGCCTGTGACCTCGGGTCCATTTGCTTACCATTGTCCAGTAAGTAAAAAACTGGACTGTACTGGCTGGCCTTCACACTGACCATTGCCTCAGGGAAGGTGCGGGGGTCATTGTGAAGGGAGGTTGGATATGGAACTGAAAAGTCCAAAAAAAAAACAGTGGTTTTGTGATTGACAAAGGAAGAACTAAAAAACAGGAAGAAAATATAGAGGGATTGTTGCCTTGCATAGTCAGTAACGCCAGCGGCGTGAACTACAGAATAAAACCTTACAGAATTACATTTTAGCCAGCACTCAGCTGAAAATAAATAAATAAAATGCAAAATTAAGCACTACGGAAACATTTAGGTAAATTGATGGTTAGATCTAAAAATGGATTCTAATTTAAAAATCAAATCATGTGGCCACATACCTTCATAATAAAAGTCTTTCTGATATCACTAGAAACTGGCTGAAACAAAAATACAGTGAACAGCAGCCACTAGCATTCTTGTATCAACAGTGTCATTTAACTTTAGACTGCTAGTTTGACAAATGACGTCCTTTTCCGCTGTATCCCAATTAGCAAAGAACTGGTACTCACCAGTAAATAAACAATGCAGCTAAGCAATATACTGACTTTGAACAATTTCCATAGTTGGGGAAAAATGTACTGCATTTTAAAGGTGGGATTCGTAAGAGGAAAATAAATTCAGTGTCATTTTATGTTTGTTACGCTATGAAAACCTACCCTGCAAACGAGAAGCTGAGGGATTTCACTTGGGTCATGGCCATAAACAAGACTGACGTGGGACCAGTTGAGAATGGGCTGCTGCTCTGATATGCTGGGGTTGTTACAAATGTAGCTCTGAACAGAGTTGCAGGGAAGTCAGCCTGACTGACTCCTCCCCCTCAATCTTCATTGGACGGTCAGTAGAAAGGCAGGGAACTAACTACGTTAACGATGAAATAGCAGTTAAACATGGCGCAGGCCCCCAATGATGAAGTGGAACAGCTCTAACGGTGTTGAGGCATGGTTGCAGTTTGCATGCATCTGTTGTTTATGACCTTGTTTTGTTCATTTTCAAAAGCATACCCCTTGATGATGTCAAGAAGAGAAGAAGAATATTACGTGTCATGAAATATTCAAAACTGCTGCTTTTCATGGTCCGTGTATCTCCAATTGCACTTATCAACTGAATAAATTCATAATATTAAATGTATACATTTTTATAATTGTCTTACATTAAATTACATTTAAAATGACCCTGAGACCTATAATATCTGTATAACAAAATGCAAAAGACCATATATGCTATGGTCAAAAATATATATTATTTGCAATTAATATATATTTTCCATGTCTGTGAACATATCAGCTATTGTCAAACATGAGCGCTGCTGTCAGGCATGCACTTTGAGAAAACTGCTATGAACAGCAGAACTTTGCATGCTCTGTTGACCTGTGACCTTAGACCATGTGACTGTTACCTGCAATATTCTGTGTTTTACACGTTCTCTATTACATAGATGTGTTCTCTAGGTTTAGTCCACAACTGGCAGCACTGCTTTTTCATAGAGGTACATGAGAAGCTGTGATGTGTGATGAGTTATTTCTTTAACTTTACAGCATAGTCAACAAAACAGATCCCAGCTCAGAATGGGGCCATTTCAGGATTATTGAGCAACAGCACACTGCATTATTTATTTATTCGCTCTGCTGCATTCTTTGTTCTTAGCTTGTATTCTGCGTAATATAAATATGGACTCAGCCCAAACTGATCAGTGTAATCACGCCACTATCTGCACAGTGTAAAGCATTTTGTGAAAAGGATGAATAATATCAACACATACACAGTGAGCCATCTTGGCAGAAACCCTAAACATAATTCATTTTTGGCCTTAAATCCTCATCCAAGATGTATGCAAACATGCAAACAAGAACACTGTCAAACATCACTGCAGCCTTCAAATGACTATTTCAGTTTGCAAACTTAATTGAAATCTTCACTTCTCTGGTATAACAACCTAATTCTACAAAACTCAAACCCTCATCAGGTTAAATAATGGATGCATAAAGACACTGACTATTAGGAAGAAAGTGGAACAGTCTAATTGATGAAATAAAATTGGCAAGCACAGGTTCACACACATAACTTTCTGAGAAGCCTGCAGGCTCGGCAGACTTGAGACCAGCCTGCTGTGGTTACGCGGTCTCCACACGCAGACCAAGCCAAGGAGCAGACACCTCTGGCCATCTCACAGACAGTCTGCAAGGTCCTCTGGCAGCACACAAGCCTTGCACGCTTCGATCAGCTACAGCTGCATGCTACAAGGCAGTTACAGCTTGCTAATCGCCACAGCTGGAGCAGCTCAACACCACTACTGGTTACATCCTTGCAAGTTTAAGACACGGACAAGCTTGCAGTGCAGCGACATCACGTGGAAACTCACCAGCGGACATTTGGTCACCTTTTTGCCGATGCCCTGGTGAAAGAGCTGAACGTGAGACTTGACCGGAAACGTCACGGCGAATAAGGATGAGCCAACAGAAAGGGAGGCCTTGACTACGAGCGAAAAGATGCTGGTGAGCAACCGTGACAGTCTCATGGACAAGCTCCAGTTACCTGAAGTGGGCGACCTGCTGCGGTCCAGGTCCAGCGACACCTGGTTGTCTGACAGCTCCGTAAGGCCTGGTTCAGTCGCATTCCAGAACAGCCCACAAGCAAAGGGTGGAGGAGGTGGAGGAAGGGTGGAGGAAGGCAAAAGAAAAGAGTCACTTCAGTTTTATTAATCAGTTTTGTCCTGAAACATACAATATGCACATTTTCATAATAATCTAATTTACAGTATTTATTGTTTTTTAATTTTTTTACTTTTCACCCCATGTGCACACACATAAGGTAACCATGACATTCACACTATGCTGGCTGAATGAAACTTAACACTATGAGTATTGGACTGAGTTTTCTAAATATTAAAAAATTTCTCTATTTAGTCCAAAGAAAGCATTAATACATAAACCACTAACTGAAAAGCTGAATATGTTGAGGCAGACATATGTGTACATGTTCAGTATCAGCAGTCGCTATCAGTGTGTGAGGGCTGTCCTGCTGTCCCAGTAACCTCACTGGATTTCCCTTAAGTCATACAAGCCATACTATTACAGTGAGTTTAGCTATAGCAAAATGATGTAAAACAATATATTTTGTCAAATGAAAGAATTAATTGGAAAAAAAAAAGAAAAATATACATTTTTTCTTATATATATATATATATATATATATATATATATCCATACTTAGCTTCTCAGGACTGGTAGAAGATAATATTTCAATACTTCCATTAACGTATTGACTCTTTCTCACATACCAAAGGAAAAACTGATATACTTACAAATTTTCTGAAAATACTATTGTACTTGTAGGGCATTTACACTGCTGTACCAAAGCAAAGGGTTTCCTGTTGTAATTGCATGGACCCGCTGACTGTTATGCTGGGAAAACCTTTGTTGTACTCTGTTAGATGACTAGTGAGTCTATTTCACATTAACTGCCTAATTCAAAGTGAATTTTGTGAAAAACATTAGCAGTTTGATATTTTCTTTTGGCTACTCTGCTTTTTCAAAATGGAGGCAATCCATAAAACCGACATCATCATCGTCGCATTGCCGTTCTGGTGTGTTCCTTAATCGGTGAAAAAAAAAAAAGGCACGCCCCCCTCCCCATCGCCTTCAGTGAGGCCACACTTACTCTGGTAAGAGGTACGGATCCTTTTCTTTGAATCTGAATAAAAGTTAGAGAGGCCGCGCATGCAAGTGTTGTCTGCCAGACACCATGCCAGAACACCAGCAGCCACAGTGGAGGTATGTGGGGAAAGAAGAGAAATGGAGTGAGGAGAGGACAACAGCCAGGCAGCCCAGAGGACAGCGGCCCCCAACCCAGTTAGTCTTGGGAGAAACACGGAGCCAGAACCAACCAAGATCCAGTTACTCTTGCACCAAACATGCAGAGCCTTGGGGAAATGCCCTTTGAAAGAGCATAGGAGTGTAGAAACAGGATAAGAGGCCCATGAAAGGCAGGCAAACCGTCAGGCTCCATTTGCAGAATGTGACATGTGCACATTTAAACTGAGGTTTTGGTTGGCTCAACATGAAATGCGGGGGGGTGAGTAACTACACGCCACACAGACTGTTAACTCATTTTAACTCAGTTATTATATGGAAAAAGCAACACAGCTGACAAGGGTACATTTTTGCTTAGTAACATCAAGGCTAAATAAAATCAAATTTATAAGGCATCGGAACAGCATTGCAGATTTTTTCATATATATATATATATATATATATTTTTATGTAGAACAAAATAATGTAAACCCATAGGTAGTAGTTTACATTGTGGGTACACCAAGAAGTAGGGGTTTCATAACATCAGCATAATGATTAGATGACACTTTGTATTGTGTTCTTAAAAGTCGTTGCATGTTCATACATACAGACAGTGACCACTTTATTAGGTACGTATTAACACCTGCTAGTTAATGAAAATGTATAATCAACCAATTGTGTGGAAACAACTCAGTGCATAAATGCATGCAGAGATGGTCAAGAGATGCAGTGTTAAGTTCAGAACGAGGTCATAACGGAGCAGGACTGTGGTCTATGTTAGACTGTGGTATGACTGGTCGGGCCAGGCCACAGGTTGCTTTCAATATCTGAGAAATCACTGTTCTCATGTGACACAACAGTATATAAACTCTACAGGTAATGGTGCAAATAACAAAAACCATGCAATTTTCTTGTTAAATGGCCTTATCAAAGTAAAGAGGTCATGGGAGAAGGGGCAGACTGGTTAAAGCAGACAGGAGCATGACTGCAACTGAAGTAACATGTTTCAATAGCTGTGTGTAGAAGAACATCTCTGAATGCACAACATGTTGAACCTTTAAGTGGGTTGGCTACAGTAGCAAAGAGAGGAAATGGCCCTTTTCGTTTCCTCTGCATATAGTACCCGTCAATGTAGCTGGTCATCAAATCGACAAACCACGAAAGTGTCGTAATGCAACAAATAGGAAGAATCAAGGATATCAGAGTGATGTTGTTTTTGTTTCTCGTTATGTAACTGTAGTCACTTTTACGTTTTGTAAACTTTTTCCTCTCAGTGTTAGAAGGTTCGTTGGTAGCTGTGTGTGTGCTTTTGCCCAATGGAAAACCAAAAAAATTGGGTTGAGTTGAGTTGGTACCACGTGGTGGAAAAGGGCCAAAAGTGAGGCTACAGTTCAGGATCACAAAGCCGGACAGCTGAGGACCAGAAAGACATCACTCAGCTTGATGAACCTCCAATCCCGCTGTAACACCTAAGGCCAAAATTTGGAGCAAACAACATGAATCCATGTATTCACCTTACACACCCACAGTCCCTGACGTAGTGCCCTTTGGCTGCAAACAAGAGTCCAGTGAGATTTAGATGGGGCAGCGTGTGAGGATCAGCCGAGCAGTCTCTGGACTGTTGGTGTAATGTTGTCGTAAATGTTTTCTTTACATACATCCAGGCACCTGGACAGACATGTTCCAGGAATGTTTCTAACACCTTGTGGAATCAGTTTCATGAAGAATTCAGGATGTTCCAGGCCAATGCTTATGGGGAGGGGTTCTAACAAGCAGAACAGAGATGTACGTAATAAAGTGGCCATTGAATGTATATATAAATAATGTTGTTAACAACAGTATACTATAGTAGGCAATTTTGCATTCTCTCAAAGTGGAGAGAAAGACAGACACTGAAATACAAATAAGCCATGTAACAAATAAGCCTTCAACAAGGCTAAAACAGTGAACCTTTAGGTGGAGCACATTAGAACAGTCACCATTACCAAGGATATGGGAGACAGAGGACTTGTACAGAGATACAGTACAACATCCAAAGGAAATGACACACAAAGAAAGTACAAAACTCATAAACAGTTAGTTGACTTTGAAATTTCGGCCTCTAAACTGAACTGGAGACAAGCTTGCAGAAGTCACAAACAACACATTGGACATAAACAGCAGTGTCGCGAGGCCCAGCTAGAGCTATGGTGAACCAGAACCAGAACTGGCATATTTCTCAAGTTAAAAAGAAAACCCTGGCTCTGCTTGTATAGATGCTACCAGATGTTTTGTCGTTGTGTTGGGTTTTCGGTAAGGCAAAACTGAATTTGAACATCCCTGTGTAGAAGAAATCTGATTTTTAATATAAATAATATGACCCAGTCATTCGTGAGCCTTTCAGTGTCCACTGCATTTCTCTTGCTGGGTGATAGAGATGCGTTAAGGAACTGTTAGCACCTGTACAGTGAGTGGAGAGGGGAGTAGAAGAGGGAGGACAGTGTCCGGCACCAGCACCAGAACCAGCACCAGAACCTGGAACAGTCCATATTAATAATGGGGATGTAGTTATCTACAAAGAGAATGCAGTTGTCTACAGGATTTAGAGAGATGTTTCCAAGCAGGACGAACATGGAAGGAGAGATAAAGAACATGCACAATGACCATGGTGTGCGGCAGGTAGCGTGCAGAAGACGCGTGTGCATGTGTGTCCGCAAACTTCACACTTTGTGTGTGCCCTGTTGTGCACTGGCATGTGCATACATTAGCATGTTCCAGTGACTGTGATTAGGTGTATGTTCTGTGATTCAGGAGCTAGTATGGTAGTCACATTTTTAAAATATATACCTAAACCTTCCCATGAAGGGAATGTGCATAATGTTTATGAATATGGTAATTTTCTTATCTGACTTATCTGTATTTAGGAGCAAAAGCCTGACAGACGGGGCAAGCAGAAAGAGTGTATGTATGTGTGTGTGCGCGCGCGTGTGTGTCAGTGTGTATAGAGGGCGACTTGCGGCCGTACCTCCGGTGAACTGTCTGCTCTTGCGTGGGGATCGGGTGAGACGCTGGTATGGGTCACTCGAACCGTACAGCTCCAGGGTGGTCATACAAAGGAGGACAGTCTTCTGAAGATAGTCCACCACTGCCAGCCCATTGCAGTTCCCCAGAGCTAGCCTGGTCACATCACACGAACAACGTTACCTCAACTTCATTCAGAATTTACACTCAGCAATGGTTAATTTTGCCTGTGTGCAGGTCTGAAGGGAGGTGCATTGATTCGATTCAATTGAATTTATTGTTATATAGCACCTTTCACAACAAGTTGCCTCAAAGCGCTTTACAGAAAGAAACTGCAGATATTACAGGATTAACACGAGTGATGGCTGAACAGCAGTGGTATGTGCTGTGTCAGAAAAGGGAGAGTCAGTGTGATCCATGCTTTGGTGATGACACTGACATCAGCCCCGAATACATCGTCCTTCACAACTTCCATCCCTAAGGCCTCTTACTGGCCAGCTTGCACCAAGCACTGTGTCCTTAACACAGCCCCTCTTTTCATAAAATAAAACTCACTCGTTTACATATTTTGCAACTCAAATTTAACATTCTGACAAATCTTCCTGTAAGGCTAGAAATAAATCCGACAGAACAGTTAGCTAATACAACATAACTAACAGAAACAGAATACTGCAGGATTGTGAAAAAAGCCTGATGGCTTATGAATTAATAAAAAAGGCTATGAAAATGCAGAATGCTCAGCTCAATGGTAGAGGAAGAAGATTTAAAGTTACAGGATCGGTATCTGAGAATGAAGGACAATGATCTTTTAGAGTAACAAGTAAAAACAAGGAGGCTGCACAGTGTTGAACAAAATGTAGAACACCTCACATCCCCTCCATGACCTGCTGGTCCTGCAGTGGAGCACTGTTAGTCAGAGACTACTTCAGCTCTGTTGTAACAAAGGACGTTACAGGAAGTCCTTCTTGCCAACATCAATCACACTGTATAATGACTATGTGTCTCTGAGCCAGGAGAGGGCACCTCCTGCTGCGACAGAATATATACATACATGTGTAACCATGTTCTTTGCACACTGGTTAACATCCAAAACACGCTTTACTGTAAGACACCTGCTAGATTTATCTGTCTATCCATCCATCCATCCATCCATCTAAACAGAAAAAAATCCAGTACTTACACAAGCGCACAAGACTACAGAAGAGCAAATAAATGAGGGAAGATGACAGGTAAGACTTTGCAGTTCATATAGTGAAGGCCTTGTCTAGAGAAAGGGATGGACAAATGGAAAAGAAAATGAAAAAAGAATACGAGAGGACAGTGCAGGGAAGCTCAGTAGCACCTACAGGCCATAAGCGGAGTTCAGGTCCAGGCTGGTGATTTGCTGTGGAGGCTCCCCGTCAACCCAGAGGAGCTGCACCACGAGGTCGGCCTGGTAACCTGGAGGCACACGTACTGGCCGGTTCTTCACCCTGGGACAGGAACAGGACAGGGAGCAATGACAAGGAAGACAAAAAATGGCTATTAACATAACCATCGATAAAATATCTCATATCTGTAATCTGACAGGTTACCTACAGTCCTAACGGGGTTAAAATATGTAAATACCTCGGCAATCAAGCTTCCTGCTAAAAAAAGCGGGTTAAAATGTTCTTATGTGGCAATCCACATAATATACAGAGGCCACAAAAAAAAAAAAAAAAACTCAATTTTGGACAGAGGGTAATGTGAATCTAGCCATATGCAATTAATATGTGTGTGTGTGTGTGTGTGTGTGTGAGTGTGACCTTCTACAATAGGGGATTCAGCAAACCTCTTAACCCAAAGGCCAGTAATACAAGTCAACCTGGGGGCCAGACATCTGGATCCATCACAGTACTGTTACTGAGATTTATGTATCATTTTACGTGATCGCAGGACACTAAAAAAGGTTTTGCAGAGCACAACATGCTTGTGTGCCACCAATGAAATAGCCCCTGGTCTATTGGAAAACCCAGCTAAAGTCACGAGGTACTGTTTCATATAATTAGCCTTTAAGGTGGGACAAAGGAAAATTGTTCTTCAAGAGATAGGAAATTTGGATAATCTTTTCAGGAACTGCAGTCTATATCATACTGAATCAGAATATGTAATAATAATGTATTTGATTATCTGCCCGTTTCCATTTTCCCTTTGATGGTCACATATTTTTCCATGTTGTTAACCATTGTTTTACAAAAAATTATTATTATACTTTGTACATGTGCTCATCTTAAATGTATGGTGAAAGTGAATGTTAGAGGAGTATATGATATGTGCCACATGAGATAATACAGACTTTAGGTATGTTTTTAATAAATTATGTATGTTTAGCTAAGAACTGGAGCCAATGAGGAAAATGTATTTTTATAATTATTAACATCTGTTATCATTATACAAAAATTACTTTGAAGATACTGTAATACAGTCTGATATTATTAACAGGTCCAATCAGATAATGATAATAATTATAGCGAACATAAGAAACACATAATATTTATACTGTTCTCACACACATTCCAGTGAACATGAACAGAACCTGAAACCTACCCACATCTTACTTGAGAAGAACTGTAGGCCTCAGCTTCGTTCTGCATAACAGATCACTTATAAATGCTAATGCTTAATATAATTAATGACTACTTTTCAAGGCTTTAAGTTCATGACACCTTCCAAGAGATTGTGATCAGATAACTGCTTCATTAATAAATAAAAGTTAGACCTTAAAACCCCAATTTCTGTAAAAGATCCTGTAAATTAGAAATACTTAACCTGGGGTCTCTGGACTTTCAAGAGTCTGGAAATTTACATTGGAAAAACATACGTCTTTATTTTCATTAATGTAGACATAAAACCACAGCAGCATTAGCAACACCTGCAACGTTGCCACCAATAGAAATTGAGAGATTTTCATATCACATTACAGCTGTGACTTTATCACATTACTACTCTGCCATCAACACCACTTTTGAAATAACAATAGTTATTAATCTCACCACTAAAGCACATGTGATCATAGTCTTACTGTATTGTTATCTTCTTATACAAGAAATGTAATATATGTTCGGCTTTTACTGCTTCTTTTGTCTTAATTTATTTCTATTCGCTTACAATGTACTGAGCTGAATCCAACCACCTGCTCTCAGACAGTTTGGATAATGGCTTCCTGATCTCCAAATAAAAATTCTCTATCAATATTATGAAATGCCACTGCCATTGATCAATAAACTGGCTGACACTAGTTTTTTTTTCCCCCGCATTACTTGTAATCATTTTGAAAACCCATGCAAAAACAAAATATGATTTTCACTCGTACATCAACATAAAAATCTACCTTCCAGTCAGACCAAATGGTACTATGCCCATGACCTCAGAAAACCATTTCAGAAGCAGAAAAGGGAAAAATGCAAATGTAATTAATCCTAGAAAGGAGCTCTACCATTTGATGCAATCAGAGGTTAGAGAACAAATTGCTGTCAGCTATAAACTTTGAGAGCAAATTATTGATCAAAACATTTTTTACACAGAATTGTCCTTTAATACTTGTGTTTTCTCCTTATCTGCGCTATTTTGTTTCCTGTGTGGATGAATTTTGCAAATTGAAGTCTTTTTTGCAGTTTAGAGTACAAAAACATGTATATATGCATTCTTCTATAGCAAACTGAACTACTGCAATACCTTATTTTCAGACAGCATGAATGGCTCTTTTCCCTAAAGCAAACTCCAACTACTGCAGTAAGAAGGGCAACCAGAACTAGAAAATGAATTCACAGTAAATCCATTCTTTCGTCTCCTCACCAGCTTCCCCTTAAGTTCAGGACAGGCTTCAAAATTCTTATTTTCACTGAGGAATTGCAAAGGTCTGGCCCTGCTTATCTAACTGAATTGATGAACGTGTACAACCTGGAACACACACAATGATAGCAGGATGCGGGCCTTGCTGTAATTCCTGAAATAAATTTTAAAAAACTGTTGACCCTAAAGCCTTCAGCTGTGGAGCTTTTGGTCGAATAACATAGCTGCTTCTGTGCATGCTGGTCGATTTCTTTATGCAGTAACTGGTCTATGTGCTAACTCACAATGCATGTCTATACTTTTTCTGAACCTGGTGTGAACACCAGCTGAGCATAAGCTGCCAGGGCTGGAAAACTGAGCCTCATGTTGGATGCTCAGGTCCCAAAAGGAATGATTTTCTGAGCTTTGGAGGCTTCCCTAGCTACAGGGCTAAGCAAAAGCCCTCGACTTCACTCATAAAAATTCTCACACTTTCATTTCTGTCTTGCAGAAGGTCAGTTCACTCAGGGGTTGTTGTTCAGCCAGTTGGTATTCCTGACACCCTCCCCCCCGTCCCCTTTTTTTTAAAATGTTTAGTTCATAATTAAATTACTAATCTTTTCACAATGCACGGAGTTCATTGTTGTTATGCACGTCCGTGATACCAGTTTTTGTTAAGCATTTAACTCAACAGCTGGATGTGGCTGTGTTAAAATGCAGCAAATTAGTCTGGGTTTTCAGTACAATGTAATGGGACGCTCATCTTACAATAAAGTTTGATTTATGATACTGCGCTGACGATTTGATTTTCTCATGACATCTGAAACAAAACTCAAATGGTAAATATCTGAGGATTTGTCTTTCCAGAAAGCAAGGGTAGAAGGAATTTAGGGATGGGCAAATAATTTTCCCAAGGGGCCACATAAGAGACAGGGACTGTTGTGGAGGCTCCGGCCAACAGGCTGAACTCAATTCTGCTTAATATTCATGTTATCACTCTATAAAAAAAGCTTAAATTGTATAGTTTGGATAAACATTGACAGGTAAGAGAAGATATTATGATTGGGCAATGAAAAGATGAAACTGGCATGGTATAAAAGCCAACATCAAATCATCATTTAATTAACAATGACAAGAACAGTTTTGAACAAAATGTGCGTTTTGCAGTATTTCAAAGACCAGCATTAAATTAACTTTATACAAAGTGCTGCTGCTATTCTGCTTGTAGTTTAATCACCGCATTGTAATGGCGATTCAAATTGTAATCCTTAAACACAGCAACCTGATCTCCACACACTAAGCACACGGCTTTACCTTTGACTTCAGTAAATAAATAATTCCAAGTCCATGTCTTGTTAAAAACTCTACATTCTGCATCAACCTTACTTTTTCTAACAGGAGCTGACATTTTTGAGGGCTAACAGCCAACTAGCGTCTCTCGTAAACAGTTGTTCACCAGCAGCTTGCTTGTGCTCGCAGGCACGCGCCCAAACGTGCGTAAATTGAAAGAAAAAAAAAAAAAGCTGTCACCTTCAAAATAAAAGCAGGGAGATTGTGTAAAGTGAACTATTTTTGTTCAATTCCTAATTTCCCAATGCACGGGCCAGTCAGGGACAGGCAAAAGGCCGGATGTGGCCCACGGGCTGTACAATGCCCAAGTCTGTACTACGGCAAGTTACATCTTAACTAAACCTACTCAACAGAGGTTTAGTTCACTTAAACCCAGAGTTACCAGCCTGGGCTGTATCAGAGTAAATTTTACATTTGTTCATACATGTAGTGGCTGAAATAGAAACCCTAATAATTTGCAAGGCAATACATGGCGAGAGGGTTGTAAAATCATGATTGGATATTTTTGCAATTCCAGATGAATATCTGTGTGAACATTACTGGTTCTCATCCAACTCCATCTGTATTTGAACAAGCTTGTGAAGCTGTACATTTCAAGCATTAAACAATGTAGTTTTGCAATATCAGTACAAACAGCATGATGGTTCAGTTTGTAGCCCTATTGTTGTACATGTCTGTAAATGTGTGTTCAGATCTGGGTTTTAAAAAAATTATGTGCTACTGATGTACATATTTATTTATGTTAATTCAACATAATTCAATTGTCTCCTAACTGATTGATTTTTTTCAATCCACTTAATTATATAAAGGAAAAATAATTTTATTGTGTGGAACTGATGTACACATAGTTCCTGTGTTAATCCAATAGACCTTTCCTTTGAAAGTAAAGTAGGCAGCTCCACATCTCTTAACATTTGTTTCCATGGCAAACTTTTAATTCAGAAATCTACTGATGACAGATTTTTTTTTCTTCCGCATGACCATGCTTCAATTCCTTAAATGGAAATACATTGTTCTGCACACAAAACCAGTTAAGTTGACTCAGGGTTGTCCAACTCTGAGTTTAAATTTAAAGTCAGAGTTTTTAAAACTGCCTTTCTGGAATACCCCCTTGTCGCCATTTTCGTTTCAGGAAACAGGAAAACCGAAATATTTCCAAACCTCAGATTTAAAAATAATGGACTGTCTTCAACCTCAATTTCAGGTTCATGTATATTAATGGAATTTCACAATGCAGCATTAAAATTTGACAGCGACAGGGATATTAGGCAAGGGCATGGCACACTTAATACAATGCTAGAATATTGTCCATTTCCACGGTGCACATCATCACTTGTTTGCATCACAATGTTTTGTAGCACAATGTGTCACTACATCCCTATTTCTCAGCATACACAATTTCGTATTTGCAGCAGAGCTGGCTTTCTGGCTGGTGTGTACTGGCCCACCTGAGGCAGGGGATGCTGTCTCGCACACCCTCAGGTGCCGCAGAGCCTGGACTGGCAAGCTGATGCTGAGGCGAGTGCAGGTTAGGGTCCGAGAGACCGATGTTGGCTTCGGCATCTGATGGGGAAATGGGCTCCTCCACGTCACATTGCAGCCGAACCTCCAGCGCCTGAAGCAGCAAAGAAAAGACTTTGAGATGAGCCAAGCCATGATGTGTAACGGCGTCAACATACGGTACCCAGCCAGAGGGGAGCAGGAGGCACTGTCGCTCACGGTGATTTCGGTGGTGGCATCGTGCTTGCTGAAGCGGTAGAGGATAACATGGGCAGAGATGCCCACCACGCAGAAGAGGCGGCTCTGAGGGCACCAGCTGACCATCTGCACTGCAAACGGATCCTCTTCCACCAGCTCCGCCACCCGGCCATCCCCCGCCTTCGGCTTTTCAAACACCTTCGATGTCTTCATCTTGTACAGCATTTGGAGGGTGACTGACAGGACGAGGGCAGGACAGCAACGGAAAGTGGGGAACATGGTATATGAGGCCATTTCACCCTGCTCTATAATTAGAACCACATGACAAATGTGGATAATTTCCCTGGTGAGAATTATCTGTCCTAGTCTAAGCAACAAGAAGTGAGGAATATGAAGACCTCCACAGCCAACATGCAGATGAGCTGTGTCCACAGCACTTCATTCCAGTTGTTGATTTAGATGCTCTCTCTGCTGCTAACTGTGCTAATTATAGGAGAGCTGTAGAGCTCAGAAGAACATCGAAGAGTGAAAAGCTGTAGCTTACACAACAAATAAATCAGCAGAGCTGGCTGGTGAGCAATAAACAGCCATTCAAAAGAAAACTATCAGAGTTCTAAAAACAATATTATGAAAGAATGAACACTAAGTGATATTTGAAACATTAGAAATGTGTCCCTAAGGAGTTTTTTCCACATATACTATTTTTAGCTGCAGCGTTCTGTATGTTAATCTTTGTAGGCAAGAATGCTGGACACCTGAAGAATTAGCATGGATGCTTTAGAAATTTTCCAATCGTCATCTCAAGCAATGAGTCACTAGGCAAAATATAATGCCTATATTTGCTAAGAGAACATACAAACATAAGGATAATTTATACAACATTTATACTCTACATTCAAACAGTAGCTTTTAAGGTCTATTCAAACAGTTTTTGGAAACAAGTTTTCCACCAAGTAAATGCGATGTTTTCTCGATGGAGTTTACAGAAGGCATTATGTTTGCCCTCGATAAAGATTCTACCCACTACACTGTCATATATTACCATTAGCACAGAAAAAACAAGCAGAATTATACATTTGACAATCAATACGTAGGTCAAATCAATAGAGAGAGCTTATGTGAGTGAAAAAGCGAACTTACTGGCGGATGCATCCCAAAACTTTATTGATCCATCTGCATGCCTGCAGCAAACAAAGACATGAGCGCTCAGTTTTTTTTTTGAAGTAGAAGAAGCCTCATTTACTGATAAAACATGCACTGGAAAACCTGATACTGTAGACAGTGAATCTCACAAAATAAATACATTTACAAGGGTGCAGTGATGCTACATCCATATAGCATCTTAATGGTCTTTATAGACCAAGAATTAAGCTTTGCTGATTACATAAACCCTATTTCCAAGGATTCGCTGAAGAATGGCAAAGCTTCAATGCATATGGAATTTCAAAATGACAACAAAGAAGTTCAGTGTTCACAATCTCTTTGCCATCATCAAGGCTGTCAGAAATAGCTGGTGAGACTGAAGCCGCATTGGTCTTATGTAACACCCAGCATGTGAAAATACTATGGGGAACACTTACCCTGTGATGATGATTTCTGGGTAAGTCTGAGCACCCAGTGTCCAAGTGCCCCCATTCACTGGCCATTCCTGACAAAGGAAAATAAACCCATAACCAGCAGGCATGTGTGATGTTATGGAATACCTTCCACTGGCTGTGCTACTGGTTCTGTGAAGCCAATGGGTACATGAGACAGATAAGTACAAAGATTAACCTGGCTGGGAAGCTGACTGCCCAGAATGTACAGAGCTTAAACTGATGCTTCACGAAAGCATTTGTGAACATGTTCTGCTATGATGCATAGCAACTCTAATGTTCATTGATTACAGTCAGTCTACTTGAGGAACAATGGAAACATTCTGAATATTGGTTGAAGCATATACGTATATATTTTGTAAGACAGTTGCGGCCATCACATCTGCACTCATAACACTTATCTTGGTTAAAGGTAAAGGTTAACATAAACTGTTCAATCAGCATCCACCAGCAGGAAGCACCCTACCTTATGGCTATAGCCCTGCTTTTTGTGTTTGGCACCTATGGAATAGAGGATGGGTATGATCTCAGGGGGGCAGTCTGCGAAGTAGGCTGTGCAGGTGACGGGGGACTCGTGGATATCCATGGGGTAGGGGTTTTCAAAAATTGGGTAGCTGCGGGAGATACAAAGTAAAACAAAAGAGCAAAAGACTGGGCTGAAAAGAATACGTGAAGAAACAAGAAAAGGTTTCGCACATAGCTTTGATCTACCTGTTTCACTGGAATGCATGTTTACACAGTCACTTATTCTTAGCAACTTTCATTTACTGCCCACTTGTACAGCTGCTTGCGATCCCGGAATGTTCAGTTTTAGCACTGTGTCCATGAAAAGCCAGCTCACCCTTCACACATTAACTGCCACACTAGAGAGTCTAAAGCTTTAGATCACATTGAGGGAATACATATCACGTGACAACAATAAACATTCAGTCCAGTTCCTATGTACAGAAAAAAAAAATACGTTTAATTGGTTAATTGATAAACTGACATTTGCATCTCAAATGTTCCCTGTTCATATGACCTTTTAAAACAAACAATACCATTTCCAGTCTTACGATGCACATCAGGCAACTTTCAGCTGCTCCCCATGAGGGGCTCACCTAAACAGATCAACCAACATCATGTTTACAATCCACACATCATCTTAGCACATGTTTTTAACACCAAAGTCACTTCCTGATAGAACCCTCCCATTTTACCCAGGCTTGGAACCAGCACTGATCATGCACTGGTTTGTGCAGCTCCAACAGCTAGGATTCAAACCCCCAGCCTCAAGGATACAGGGAAAGAATACTAACCATTGAGCCACAGCACCGCCCACTCATTAAGATCATGCATAATTGCTAATATATCGAAATTATCACGTTCCACAAAATTTTTAAAATAAGCATGCTTCTGTTGTATGTAAGAATATATATGTAAGGCAGCAGTGTGTGTGTTTGTGTGTCTATATGCATGTGGCTACATATTGTATTGAGATTATGGGTCTATGACGTTCTTTGTACCTCCTCCCCGCAGAGCCACTAATTAGCACTCTTCACCTCCCTTTCCTGGTGGTCTCAGACATATGAAATATAAAGGAGCCAGAATTGATTTATTGTTGGGATTTGCTGTGGCTGTTGTGAACGAACGCGGCTGCTCAAGAATCCATTGGCAGTCGATGGCTTGTGTTCGAAGCAGTGGTGGAGAGGCGTTCTTCATGGACTTCGCACTAAGCTGAACCAGCCTTTGACACCTACCTAAAGGCTACTAAAGGGCTGCAGGAAGCAAAGGGCTACACTGAAACACCAGTAGTGCACACTGACAACAGCACCCTCCTAGTTCTGGTTGAACTCTCACAACACTTGCATCGCAAGTTGTCTCAGCCAATTGCTCATCATGGCCGAGTGCTGGTCTTCGTGCCATTGGCTTGCCCCACATGCCATCGGCTCATACTGCATGGTGCTTCGCACTCGCTACCTGCAGGCACGTCCAGCTGCAGAACTCTGGTCTGCTCTGAGCACCTGTTGTCATGTGGCGCTTTGACAGGCCAAGGAGCTCCTGCCTCGAAGGGTCAACAAAGCTGCCGACACAAGCTGGCTGGGTCGCTTCCTCTGTTCTTTGCCCATGGACTTACTTGCTCTGTGTCAGGTCCACCACAATGAAATCCTTCTCCAGCAGCACTGCTACCGCATATGGTTCCTGGACCTCTGTGAATGCACAGAATAACCAACAGAAATGGAAGCAGGCTCACACACATGAAATAGTTCAAAATGTTTTTGGTTATAAAAATGTATATATAATGTAATCGTGAGTCTAGAGTAGATGAAAATACATAAATTTCTCAATAATTCATATATTGTACTAAATAATTTCAAGAAAAAATGAAAAGTTGGTCTAGTATTGAAAGGTCTAAATATGACTGCCATAAATTAGAGCACATGTAAATAAATTCAATTTCATTTTAAGTCTCCTGTTCCTTTATTAGGACTACATTTTTAGTCCTTCATAAAAATTCTGGGTTGCTAGTCATCAGTGCCACAGAGTTCACCATCTGTCATAACAAGGTATGACGATCCAAGACATATTGTAATGCTAATTGCACCAAGCACCTTTGGATGCGATAACAGAATACCAATGAGTCTCCTTATTCTTCTCAGTGTCGACCAATCGCTCTTCATCTCACGTACCGTTGGCATAAGGCGTTTCACAGAGGACCAGAAACTCCACGATGGGGTGGTCCATCTCGAGCACTTTTGTGGACTTGCCGTGCATGATGGTGAGGGTGGGTCTTCGGTTGGCCTTATCGTAAGACAGACCCCCGGAGAAGATGACAAAGGGTTCACTGCAGCAACAGAGAAACATCTTCACCATTCTTTTATGATTGAATTCAGCCTTTGCTTGCAAGGTGTTTGGAAGAAAGTTCGATATTGGGACAGCCTTTGAAAATGCATCATTCAAATGATTTAATGGACAATGTCAACCACTATAAAATGATGTGAAGTGGAATATTCTTCATTTGTGCTTGATGATGAAGGAGACAGGCAAAGTGTTTACCTGTTTCTTGTGGTTTTGTACTCCACTTTGAGTATAGGTTTACAAGTCTCTGACTTTCTTCCATCTCTCTGAGTCTTCCCTGCAGAATATCACAGACGGGGGGGTTAGGTTCAAATTACACCTCTACAAAGCCACAGAGGTGTATGAGGGACGGTGCTTTATTAGAGAACCCTTTGAGTTAAAACATCTGTACAGAGCTACCATGGTGGCTTTATGCACGAAAATCTCACCAGAGACATCAACCAAAAGGTTTGAGCAGAAAGGTCTGAAATTAATTTCTAAGATAAAATTCCACACAGAAAACAGCTTTACTCAGCACAAGTATAAATGTTGCTCTATATTCCAGACTGTATATTCCTATACATAATGTCAAAATGACATTTGCACACACTATCTTTTTTATAATACGCAGCCAGCATTTTTTTAGATTAAAAGAAAAATCACTATAAGGGAAGCTAAAAATATATAATTTTAGGAAGGAAGGCTTGATTTTTAAACATGCCAACTGCAAAATACCAAAAAAATCTTACGATACCTGATTTACACAAGTGTGGTTAGATAATTACCTTTATCCATCCATCCATTCACTGTACCGCCTTATCCAATTCAGGCTCGCACGAACAAATACTTTATTTAACTACTAAATTAAAGATAAAGGCAAACATAATCTAACCAAATGGACTAGATTTTGATGATGATTATATCTTAGTTTGCCGTTTGGAATTAATGATTGTGGAGAGAGGCTGCGTTCGAGGCTTGTTCAGGCAAACATTAATGGTCATGTGACTGTCGGAGAACTGGCGCCGCCAGACACGGCGTTCTTTTTTTTCCATGCATCAGTCGCTCAGCACGTTTCAGGGTCGCAGAACGCACAGCATAGGCAATTTCAGTGTTGCTCATGACGAGAAGGCCAAAGAGGCAGACAGGGAGTGGAGAGCATGGCTCTCTGCCCGAGCAGAGGCCAACAACATAAACCCAGCTGTGTGGGGGGCGGCCCCCCCCCCCCCGCGCCCCCCCCCCCCCCCCCCCCCGGGAGCGGA
>JABJVR010000031.1:4663688-4684048 GCA_025773905.1 Chitala chitala
CACAAAGCCCCCACTGTGCTCATGGCTCCATTCATGCTCTCCGGAACTGCAACCCACCAGCACGTCCCAAAGGCCCCTCAGGGGACATGCTCAGTACAGCCATGCTAAGCTCAGCAGTGGCTGGGATCTGCTAGCACGGCCTACACACAATTCCTGCACCTCCGTGCTCAGGCGCGCGGTTCGGAGGCGCGCTCCCACACCTGGGCTCAGGCGTGCGTCTCAGAGGCGCGCTCCCGCACCTCTGTGCTCAGGCGTGCGTCTCGGAGGCGCGCTCCCGCACCTGGGCTCAGGCGTGCGTCTCGGAGGCGCGCTCCCGCACCTGGGCTCAGGCGTGCGTTTCGGAGGCGCAATCCCGCACCTGGGCTCAGGCGTGCTTTCGGAGGCGCAATCCCGCACCTCTGTGCTCAGGCGTGCATCTCAGCTGTGCACTTAAGTGGTACTGTTCTGAGTTGCCATCAATAATGCCAAACTGTTTAAGTGTGGGGACCCCAACACACTGACTCCAGGACAGGGCACCAGTCAGTCTGATTCCCCAGGAGAAAGTTGACCTTTGACTCTCTGATGTCTCGTCAGGGTGATATAAGCCTGGATGAAGTATGCAAACGACATCTCTGGCCTTACACAGAGGGGCTTACGGTTTGTTAGCCACCATGTCAGCTGGCACAGGCGCCGGACATGTGTTACAGATGGTGGGGGAGAATCGATAGTCTCTCCCTGGCAGCTACTGTGAATCAAGCCCTGCAGAGAGAGGTCTCGATCCAACCAGTCTAACAGCCACAGGGCTGCATGAGGACGAAAAGACATCAACAGTGTGTCCACGTGTAAGTGTGGACGCCGATGTGGGTCCACGTGTAAGTGTGGACGCCAACGTGAGTGAGTGACGTGTGGCTGGCTCAGCGTGTGCGTGTGAGATAGGTGGACACACGCACACACACACAATCACATGATCCTCCTAATGACTTTCACACACTTTATCGCCAAGTCCACATCCTTTTCTCCCGAACAGGCCCAAAACACACAAGGTGTCCTAACAGTCCAGCAGATGACAGCAGTCTGAAACAGGAAAAACATCAACCCACAAAACTAGGCAAGCAGCACCTGTACTCCACATGTGCATAAGCCATACCTCATTTCCACTTTAACATTTTGTGATAAATGATTAGATCAACCCTCTGCATGCACACGCACTCACACACACGCACACACTCATGCGCACACTACTCCAGTACTCGCTGCATGACGGATGCTAATATCACCGGAGTACTATAACAAACCACAGGATGACGTTTGGTAGCCATAGTAACCAAGCCTGTCATTCAGTACTTGTGCATGATGACCTCGGTAAAAACCTCGGTTCTGGCTCCTGCTCTGTACTCTGTGTGTGTGTGTGTGTGTGTGTGTGTGTGTGTGTAAGAATGCAGGCCGTGCTCACAGTTTTCCACGTGCCTGGTCCGTTGCTGCAGCTCTCTCTTAGGCAGATACCAGCCTGCCGTTCAGTGAGTCACACCAGCAGGTGCAGGACAGGTGAGGCTGCAGGTACTCACCCAAATCACAGTGGGTCATGCCCTCCAACACAGTCCGGGGAACCTGAGAGTCAGAGTCTTTCACTGTCCCTGTGCCGCTGGCACACACAGCCAGTCCACACCTCCCTGCTAGATGAAGTCAGTAACCTGTAAATGATGTGTGTGTATGACAGAGAGAGAGAGAGAGACACAGAGACACAGAGAGAGAGAGAGAGACAGAGAGAGATTAGTTAACATCCACATATGGTCAGTTTGTTTAACCATGCCAACCTGCGGTACTGCAGAAAGACTGATCACTGAAGCACTAACAGGTGCTGTTTGCCCATGCCAGACCAGCCATACCCAGCAGTGGCCAGCTCCAGGCTGCAGTACCTGTGCAGGGGCAAGTCTTAGGCACAGGACACACTTCCTAGAGCAGCAATTTGGCTGTACCATCCACAGGCAAAGGTCTGCCTGTTTCAGGAAAAACTCCTGCCTACTGGAACAGCTATGGGTGAGACTGGCACACAGCTGTAAAATTTTCCAGCCCAAGCATTTAGGAAATCCAGAAGGCCTCAGAATTCTCCAGAAAGCGTTTTAAAGTACAGGCAATAAAACGTGCAGAAAGACGCAGCGGTTCGTCCACTTGGACGTTTTTCTATGTAGTCACAACACCACTGAGCTCTGCCCCCTGATAACACAGCACTCGAACCTTCACTTCTGACGGTTGTGTTCATTTTAACCTGTGATGCCGAAAGGGCAAGGCTGGAGATTTTCCGACCAGCTCTCATCTCTGCTGTGGGGGGGGGGGGGGGGGGGGCGCGGGCGCGCGGGCGCGCGCCCCCCCCCCCCCCCCCGTCTCTGATGTAAGATGCAGTGTGCAGCCCTGGTGTAATTGTCTAAGGGTCTGCCAGGGTCTTGTTCAAATCTTAGCAATTTCCTGGTGCACACCAAAAGAGCACATTGTGTAGTACAAACCCTTGTAGCACACCAACATACATGGAGAATATGTGATCAAATACACACAACAAGCTGGCTGACCATCTCAGGGTCAGGAAACCCCAGTAGTTCATTAGACATTAAACCTGGCTATGATTTGAGACATTTTGTTTTTTCATTACATGAAGAGATTTGTTATGTAAGCGATATTAAAATGAGATTGCAACTGGAAGGAATTCTGCTTTAAGCATCTCAACATTTGACAACTTCACTGTATAACTGTGATAAGCAGAAGCTTGCAGCATTTTGTCAAATAGCATGTTGGACCATGAGAAGACACAGCCATAAGCAACGTTTTCGTATATGTGGGGCAATGCTGCTCTTCCATATTGCAATTATGTGATTCTCTATGCTGCAATTCCATCTCACAGTTGACGGCTTTGAACACTGATGCCATCAAAGTCCCTGAGATGGCCCGGAATGGGTCTGCGCACATTACAGCGTGTTTCCTGACAAAACATGTCCAGCCACACTCAAGCATAGCAGCACATAAGGTGGTTTTAACTCACTTTCAAAATGTGTTCCCAAATATAGCGTGTGACCTTCACCTTTTGACAACAGAAAAAGCAGTAGTTTGATTTTTATTTTTTTTTTATGAAATGTACAGGAAAGTGTTTGGATTTGTAATGCCACTGTGGGCAGGCTGGTACATTTGTTCACTCAAGTGGAAACTGCAGTTGCTGTTGGTAAACGTTGCAATATTTTCACTAAGATGTTCCTTAATGTTCATGACTCAACCTTAATGAGTGCAGCTTTATTTTCTAAAACATTCAGCAGATTGAACGGTGTATCTCAGTTAATTGAGCACCTTTAGAAGGATCAGTACCTAAGGGCATATCAAACTGATTTACACATAAATGGGTTGAAAGACTGGTAATGAATACCTTTCCCTGTGGGTCATCATCGCCAGTAGCATTTCAGCTGTGTGAAATGTATTTCACATGACACTGAGCTCATCTGTTGCACACAGTAAAGAACCGATGTAAATTGCTAAATGTTGTCAGCCGCAAAACAGCAAGAACTGAAGATAGTAACTTACTACAACAAAATGCATGTTTTCATGGCAAATTTTCAAGAGAATCTCAGATATCTTGGAGGGGCTAGGAGAAGCACATCATGAATATGAATCTAGCAGCATGTTCACTGAAATTCCCCCGCAACTTGAGCAGATGAGGAAGATGACATTTTTCCCAAGGAAAAGAGAGCATTAGGAGGAATGTAATAGAATGTGTAAATTTCACAGACTGATCCAGCCCACAGAGCTGTAGAGAGACAGAAGTGCCAGTGCCAGCCAACAATTCTACATGCCATGGGAGCCAGGGTAAAGTGATGCCTGTGTGCCAACAAATCATTATGACCATTTAAATATTCAAATAAGTTTACAGGAGATAGCAAAGAGATGGTAACTCAGATAGCATCCCATAACCAGTGCGACTAATCCTCAAAAGTTTTTTGAAATCCAAAGAACACTTTCAGTTAAATTTGTATGTTAATTCACATAGAAAGCCCATTCTTATAACAGGGTGTAATGAGATGACGGATGCCATGTGCTTTGGAAAGGTAGACAAAAATACAGAAGGCTTATTAAAATCAGAGCAGAGCTTTCAGGAATCACTGCAGAGGGGAACTGATAACAGGTTTCACATGGTCTCACACCTTGCACAAAATCACCTTCTCTTCATTTATGCTGTGAGACTGCTTGCCTGCAATGCTAATTTTGTGCATCTCCAAACAAGAAAATAACTTCGGTGCATTGCACAACATAGAACGTTTCCTGGAGTTTGTCGCTGATAGATTACTTGATTGTTTGCAGCAGCGCATGCCAAGCTACCAAAGAGGGCAGTAAACTGAGTGAAAATATTTATTAATCCTGTGCGATGGTGTTTCCCTGCATTCGTCACAAGGGGATTTTTTTTTTCACACTTCCATGTTTGTTGACTTAATACAGGATCCATGAGTCAGAAGAGGGGAGTGCTGACAAATTCAGAAATAAAACTAAACTTCAAGGTGGATACAGGAGTTACTTAGCTTTCATTGCCATGCAGGTGTTCACCTTGCAGTCCTGCAAGTGCACTCAGCTACCCCCCCCCCAGTTCTTCACTTTCAACTAACTATTGATATATATGTCCAGGAGTATGCAGATTATGCAAAAGGGGTGGGGTTCCTGCTGCAAAAGGTGCCAGGGTCTCTATGCCATTGATGGCTGGTTCCTTTATCAAATGCTCAAAGATGAGAGTGATGAAGTTTAAGCAATTGCTGGCTGCATATTTTTACTGTGCTAAACCTGAAAATGTTGTTGTGAAAGTGACACTACATTTGCACAATATGTGTACCATCCTGAATGTGAGTATTCTGTTCATATCCCTTCTCTACTCTATTCAGCACAGATTGTTTCCAACCCTAATTCTACTCTTCAGCCCATTTGTACTAATAGGTCACCATTGTCTATTTGCCAAAGTGTGTAACAGGATAAGGCTGACAGACAGCGTCGATCTGTTAGCGGGACAGATCTCAGAACAATGTGAGACTCAGCAGTGATTAAGGACTGTTGAGCCACTGCATTGCGTCATTGTGTGTGTGGGGGCTGGGGGGGCACTGCTGACTGTGCTGTCTTACCCAGGGAGGGCGTGACACGCGGGCATGTGGGGTGTCTCACTGAGCTGCCACCTTACTGACCCACTACCTCGCGGAGTCTCACGGAGCCACACATAGTCACAGAGAGGAGTGCAAAGTGCACACTGAGTCATCCATTCTGTGTGGGCCCATCTGCCTGTGTTTGTGTGTGCACTAAAGTGTCTTTTCAGATGGGAAAACCAAATAAGACTAATGTGCCTGTCTGATCAAAAACGTCAGGATTAAAGAAGTGATCTGTATGTACTTGGGGATTAAATAAGTGATCTGTATGTACTACGGGATTAAATTTGCAATCTGTATGTAGTATGGGATTAAATAAATGATCTGTATGTCTAGCAATACTTTGTGGTTTTATGTACTGCTGGAAAGTAATGTAAATTGTTCATGAGCAACTGGGTCATCAATAAAAGCGTATTTCATTTTCCTAAATTTTTCAATTGCTTTGATGAAACAAAATTCATTTTATGTTAACTGTCTTTGCTATTAAAACAAGAGACTTCTCTTTTAGCAATGCAGGAAATGGCATCAGAAATGCAGCTCTTTTGAAATGTAAAAATAAACATTTTAAAGAGATTCAAAAATGATATATCATGGAAAGGGAGATATATCATCAATGAAGGTCAGGCAAAGAACTTAGATCTAATAATCCTATTTCAACACTAAGACACTTGAAAGGACGATAAGATGGAACTTTTCCAAATCGCTGCCAAAAACATTTTTAAAACCTCAGGTTTCTGTAAGATCTTCAAAACTGTGCTCCATAGGTAAGTTAGAGTACTGGGCATCCTCTTTCTTTTGCCTTGATTTTTTTTGAAAAGTTAAGCAAAAAATTCAAGTTTTACACTCAACATTTACTTTTCACTGGAATTAATTGTATGATGTTGTTAAAACCTTTACTGTAATATATATAAAAGCACAACTGGACAAAAAACAAACAGGCAAGTGTGAGTCACTAATAAAAAGCCTCGATTGGTAGACATGAGCCGCTGCTTAAAACGCACCTTTGTCTGCGTTCATTTAAAAATGCACTAATTTCCTTATATGCTGATAGATAAAAAAGGAATGGTTTGGTATAAGGCCATTTTTTCGTTCAATCTTAAAAACATTTATTCTTTAAAATCAAGATCTGTAAAAAACAGTCTCATTCGTCTTCTTGACAAGGTTATTCAAAACCAAGAAAGCAAAGAAAGCTAAAGGCAGGCTGTTTATCTTCAAGCACAAAGGTACAGGTCTACTGCCCAGAACTTATCACATCACATATATATGAGATAACCTCAGTGGGCAGGGGGTCCTTTCCCTGTAGTTTCCTGTACTTAGTACATCTTATACCCCCCAGCCCCTCCCATCAGATTGTTTCTAAGCTTCACGCTTAACTCTGCCTTCCCTTTGATCTTTCATCAACCCATCTAGTCAAACATTTGAGCGACTGATCGAAAAACATACAACCTTCACCTCTTCTGTTCTCCTGCACATGTCCTTCCATTTCATTCGTGGTGCTCTGACTGAGAATGTGAGTTGAGAACCTTTAGCAGGACCCATGACTGCCAGTGCTGTGCCAGTCATGGGTCCTGCTAAACATGGCCTCATTTGAGGTGCTGTACTTAAACCGGCCTGTGTCAGTAAAAGGTCATCAGCACACCCTGAAAAAATTTAAATTCTCTTTGCTACAGACATGAAATGTTCTACCTGTTCATATAAAAATCCCTGTTGACTTCAAAGTTATTCAGAGTTACGGTAATTAACAAAAAGCACCAAGCAATTTGTGATATTGTGCACATCCTGCTTGTCTTCTGTTTTCTGTGCATACATAAAAGCTCATTTAAAACTGACAAAACAGTCCGATATAATCAGAGTATTTATTTGATATTAAAAATGACTGAAGTACTCATCACAATTAGCAGTGAAGGCAGTGCTGTGAACAATTACAATCATTTATAGAGCTGAATAGAGAGTGGAATTACAGACAAAATGTAAATATCAAACTTCTGATAGTTATTACTGAAAATTTTTAAGTTTGATCTAAATTACTCAGATCATATAATTTATTTGGATTTATACTTATGATTTGCAATTATCAAATAATTTAAATGTAATCAAATCCTATCGATGGGTATAAAGTGACGTACAAAAATGCATTCATAGCTATAAAAAAGCATAAATACTTAAATGTATCTTACTATTTTTAATCTGAAGTATATGTAATTACGTCTTCTGTATTGAATAAATGTTCAATGGAAATAATTTCTTAAAAAGAAAATAAAAAAAAAACAAGCTCGCCATCCTACTTATTATTCTGGATGGAGGAAAGTGACCATTATAACCATCATAATCCTTTTTTGTTTCTGCCACCAGCATGTCTCCTTGGAGACACAGTGAGAAACCATATGGCCAGGGCGGTGGTCAGAGCCTGTTTCCAGTCTGTTTCTAAAAACCCCGAGAGTGGGAACAGGCTAGCCAACAAGGTAGATGCACTCATTGTTGTACAGTCACATTACAACACAGGAGCTGCACGTATGATTCAGTGCTGACAAAGAGATGGTGTTCAGACAGAAGAAATTAGGGTTAATGGTAAGGAAGTGAGTGAGGGAGAAGGTTACGTTGTAGCCAGGGGTCAAAAGAAGGTCATAATTACCTTAAACTGAAAACACTGTAATCTACTGTTGGTCATATGCCCAGGAGCCAAATGACATTTCTTTACATTAGAAATGCTGCAGTAAAGGTAAAGGGAATTTGCAAAAAAAAAAAAAAAAAAAACCGTTAGTAAACGAATATAAAATATACATCTGGTTAATCAATTTATCATGACCTAAACAGCCGCTTTTCTTTTTAAACAAACAATTTGGATTGCTTCTTTGAAGAGGAAAGTGAGTGGCTAAAAGCGAGCGAAGGCCTCCTGGGGGCTGCATGGCGAGGCTGGGGGGGGGTGACGTCACTGTGCTGCAGATTACAACAGCTCACGGGCTAAGAAGGAGAAGGCAGGAGGCCCAAGCAGAGATGAGAAGTGGAAGAAGGGAGGTGGCCAAGAGGAGATGAAAAGCCATGAAGAAAGGAAGGAACTGATGACTCAGGTAGGGGAGACAAGGGATGAAATGGAGGCAGCCAGACAAGTGGTAGCAAGAGTTTGCAAAATACATGGGGAGCAATGTCTTCTAAAGACAAGGGCAAAGGACAGAAGTTTGAGGTAGAAAGAAAGGAACAAAAGGTGAGAAGGGAAAAGCAGGTGTCGTTACAGCAGATGAACGTCTGCTTCACTGGACGTGACTGAGCAGCAAGTGGCTAACATTCATTTTCCACACTGACATACAAAGCGTGTGCATCAAATGGCCGCAGCTTGTCATCAGACATTGTGAAGGTCATAGCTGGGAAGTGGGGGGGCACAGAGGGGTTGTGGTCCAACTATGAAGCTGGTGCCAAAACTGGCTTTGGCTTCCGTACTACCGAAATGTTTTGTTAGATTTTTTTTTTCAATGCCCTGTGAAGCAACTCAAAAGAAAAAAATGAAATCAATTTCAGGCTTTTATTCTGTCATTAGGGTTTATTCTACCAGGTATGTAGATAAGGAGATAGAAATGAGCTAATTTTAAAAAAGAGCAAAGACCAGTTCAGCCAGTAATACAGAAGTGACATGCATACTGATTCAGTGTAACATCAAAGAGGCTGAGAAATACCTGTAGGTCACAAATCCTGTCTTTCCATTTTAAAATGCCTTAGCCAAATGCTATCCTGAAACATGATATTACAGGCAAAGAAGCAGACAAAAGGAAAAGATTAAAATTAAGAGACAAATCAGGACACGAGTTCCATTGCGGACTGTTTATTTGAATTTAAGTGACAGGGTTGAGCTGTCAGACCTTAATTGTGGAATTGTTGATTTGAGGTTTTCTTAATCATTTAGGCAAAGGGTAAGTTTGGTTGTTCCAAACAAAACAATGTTAAAACATTATCTGTGTAATCTTGACCTCGATAGTCTTCAGTGAAAAATGACAATGTTCTACATCATGCTATTTAAATACACTGCGTTGCAAGAAATTGTGACATATTCTGATACTAGACACATTTCAGTGCATGAAATACACACACACACACACACACACACACACACACACACATAAATGTACTCCAGCAAACAAGACTGTTAAGGTCAAGTACAATAAACTCCTATAATATTATGACCAAAAATCAATATGCACATCTAATAACTAAGCACTATCAATATTGCAGAGAAGATGGAAAGGATTTGTACTCTCAAGTGTTCAAAAGCTGCAGATGGCTTGGTGCTACAACGGAAATATGCCAGAGCATCCAAGGTGTGTTCTGTTAGGAAGTCCTGGCTGTGCAAGGCAGCGGGTCCGCACGAGACGTGCAGAGACAAATATACAGCCTCAGATAATGGACAACAGATTTGCTGTGGTAATCATGGGCGCAAGAATGCACCACAGGAAGGTTAATGGCTTTTAAACGAGGACAGATGTTGTGTGTGTAACTCATAATTGATGATAACAGGTGCACAGCACCAGATATCACCCTTCCGTTGGAAACGTATGCAAAACAATGGGCTGGTTTTTGAAATGCAGACGTTCTTACATGCATTCTATATCCCAGAATGCCATGCATTCACAGTCATGTCGCTCTTTCTGTAACAGCTTTTTACTTCTGAAGACTGTGAAAGAAGGGTTTTCAAGAAGAGTAATGAAAAAGTTTCCTTATGTGATGTTTTGAACTCTGAACTTTGATTGACAGCTCTCAACCTCAGAGAGAAAGGGTGAAAAGAACATTGAGGTAAAGGGGTGAAGGTGGACTGAGCTCAGAGAAGAAGACAAGGACATGGACACTACTCCTCTTTCAACTCTTGTGCAAGTAGAGCTTTCTAGACCCAAAATCAGCTCAGCCTCCCATTCCATGGCTCAGGAAGTTAAGAAATAATAACGTTATGACTGAGTCAGATCCCAGAAGGGCAGCTGCAGTGATGACCTAAGTCTTGATGTTTAATCAAAACAGTTTGGACAATAACTATTTTTCTTGGACCATTCAAATTATGCACTACACTTCCTTTTCTCATTACTGATGGCATGTGTGGCATGACAGAATATGCATGCACTCAGAGAAAATACGAGGTGTGGATAACAAGGCCTAAAGGGTGTCTTTCATTTAATTTTGCGATACCTTCTTACCACCTGTCAATCATCAGTGACACGCAAGAAGAGAGGTGGAAACTGAAAAGTAATTTAAATACGGTTGTCAAGATCCAGATTTGATTTTGAATGATAATCATACTGGCAATAAAGAAGCTGTAAAAGGCATAAAAAGACTCCCTGAAAAAAAAAAAAATCATATAGGTCTTAATCTGAAAGCAGAATTCAATTAATAAAATATTCCAAAAACTGCCATGAGGCTCACATTTTTTGACTGTATATGAAGATGCTAGTTCTATAATTTATTGATGGTCCAGATGCTTTATTCACCTTGCATAAAGATCAAAAGAGGCTTGGAGAGTACAAAAATGTTAATGAGCGTGTTTGAGACAAGGTTGTAGCTGGCATCTATTGAGACCACTCTTCCAATAGGATGTGATGGACTTTCTCTAGATAAGCCAGGCAGGGCTGTAAGTCTTCCAGTTTAGCCAGCCGCCTCCTGTGCTCCCGCCGGTTGGCAGCTAATCTGAAAACTCTGGGTCAGTTTCGCAACATGCATCTGGCCCAGCACTGCCCTGCTGGGTGTCCAAATGGGCGACCTTGGCAGAAGGGTGAAAGACATGGACCCTATGGCCTTGAGCGTCATGTGTCAGGAGAGCCCGCTGTGTCGCGTGGGAGACTGACATGCTGTCCAAAATGTCACCACCCCAGGAGCTCCTTAAACACCAATGGGCCACTCGCACAACAGATGTCACCTTTTCCAGGTTATCGAAATTGTGGAATGAATACAATAGCTTTGCTAGACTGACTATGAAATGATGGAATGACTAGCAGGTTTTGAATCATGTGGAACAAATGTTTGTTTCCATTTTGTAACCTGAATGAACAAAAGATATGGGTATACAGTTGGAATGGGGAATTATATTTATTTAAGCATACTAAAATTATTAAATAAACTTTGTAATTATTATTGTTATTATTATTGTAAGCAAAAAAGAGAATAAATACAATTAAGTTTGAAATTGAGTGCAGGATAAAGGTATGACAGAGGACAATTGCAATAAGCACAACAAATGCAAAACATCTCAGAACAAAAAAACTACACACTATTCTCTCATGAACAAATGGAAAGTGCCATCACAGCAGCCACACCCTGCCTACTTTACAGTGTCCCACCCAGCTGTATGTCCTGACACAGTGCACAGGTGAGGGTTGGGTGCTGATTTTAGCCTACATGTGTGTTTGAATAAGAGCTGGTTGTTGCAGACTGAGACAGCCCACACTCCACTGAGTTGCTCCATATGATGAGATATTGAGAGAGGATGCACAACTATAAGCACAACAACTCATTACCCAACAGAACATAGCGATAGTCTACATAAGTCTGCAGTATGTAAGAAAAGCCAGATTTGTCAGAAATTCAACATTTAGGATCTATGCACCCTAATTTGACTGTGACACAGAGTAAACCATAGAGAAATTCATCGTTGGGCTGGTCTATGTTACATTATGGCCACAATTCAAAGCAGTAGTGTGCAGCACTGTTGAAATGTAAAATCAAGAAAGAACATATACAAATTCAGACTTGAATCCTTTTGATATACTGTCAAAAAGAATGAAAACCTGGCAGCTTTGGAACCCTGAGAAACATCCTCCAATAATGCTTGATAAAAATTACACCCAACCAGTGGGTACACTCATACCCAAACATAACTTCAAAAACAAATAACAATGAATTTAAATTATAATCATGCAATAAACATTTTTTTATCTATACAATAGTGGTTATGTACTCAAATATGATTGGTCAAAGAGTACTGTTTAAATTTTTACATAACTGGGCAATGATTATTCATTTTCTTTTTTAAACGGCACTTTTATATTTAAGGTGAAATTCAACATGGATAAAAGGACAAGAGGATTCTGCATTATTGAGGTTGTTGTCTTAGATTGAAACATTTCTGGTTTTGTTTGATTTTTGTCAAACAAAATTATTACAAAGTGATTTGCTTAAATTTCAATGTTTTTTTCAGATATACTACTAATGTGTGTGTGTAAATATCCATCCATCTATCCAGCCATCCGTCCATTCACTTTACCACTGTATCCAACTCAGGGTCGCAGGAAGCCTGGATCCCATGCCAGGAAGCACAGGCTGCAGGGCAGGGGACACCCTGGGCAAGACACTAACACACCACAGGTGTATATATGTATATGTATATACAGGAAGAGTTAACTAAAAGGTACAAGAAGGTACGTGACGAAGGTTAATGTCCAAACATGTCCAACATGACATGAATAATGCACTCACAACAAGATCAAAATCATGTTTTATCTTCCGTTAGATCCCAACACTTATGATGCTCAGCTCAATGCCTGCTCATTGGCTGGCTGACTGCCAGTATCCTGTATGTTTGTGTGATGTGAATTAGCCTGTACAAAAATTATTAGCTTCAGAAACAATTAGTTATAAGTATAGCTCAAAACTTCAGATCATAGCACTCCAACACTTTCTCTCTTGTGAAAAGCAGCCACTAACTTTGCAGGCTACTTTCACACCTTTAGTCTGACCGACATTATTGATATGCCCTCCAATCCTTGTTATGATATGCTAACAGTTAAGCAGTGTAGTTTTCAAAACTGTGACCAGTTGCTATAGCAATTCACAGAGACTTACTTGCTGTAGACATTCCTCAACGTTAAATTTAACAAAAAAAAAAACAATAAAAAGTACAATATGTTGTGTAAAGTGAACAGTCATTGGCAAGTTGCCACGGTGTAATAGTGACTAAACAATCTGGAGTGTGCAGTTGTATGAAAATATGCAGCACCCCATTGAGGATTATTTTTGTATGACCACATGCCATGTATTGGTTTTTACCATAACTTCTGCTGACACTGGCTGTAACTTGCCTTAGTTTCTTCTCAGGCCTTAAATAGAATAACAAATAAAAAATGCATGAACCATTTGCTAAAGTCACAATCCTGCACACCAGGGATTCAAGCGTCTGAATAGCTGTACAAAATGCCTTCATTCACTAGTTTAGTTTTACCTGCATTTCTAAATGTAAAACTATTGCAGGTTTTATATCAATTTTCAAAATATTTCCTGCATTTTGCAGCAGATGAGTGTTGACATGACGCCGAGAGCATAAAAGCCGAGTGATTATTGACAGTAAGAGGGCGTGTGAGGTTGGCCAAAGCCTAATTTGAGCACAGCCCCGGTGGAGACGGAACGGTGATGTTAAATTATCACGCAGGTCACACCCCTGCTCCCGTGCTGTCATCTCCATGAGGCTTCGGCTCCAGCAAGACGGCATGACGTCACCCGTCACGCGCGGCAGCCTCAGATCAGACAGGTGGGGTCTGCTTGTTAAAACCAGCCTGTAGCTAACACTCCCCCACTCCAGTTCTCTGCTGGTGAGTCCTTCTCCGCCACCTTTGTCTGTCACCACGTTCCCCAGCCTTAATTATCCAGAGGGAGCAGGCTGAAAATGGGGCTGCTGTCACAGGCGATCACGCCAGTCCGTTAGTAAGCAGGAAACCCTGGGTGCTCTGGTACCCATGGAGAAGATTTTCTGGCTCTGATTGGCTGTTGCAGCAGCCTTGGTGTAGAAAACCACAGCTGCGGAATGGTTGAAAAGGAGAGTGGGCAGATGCCGGCTTGTGGTGCTCATTTGCAGGTGCGTAGGTGACGGGCGACTCCAGAGCATCAGCTCATTCTGACTAAGCACATTAAACGTGCCTAAAAAGCTCATTCACTTTAAGAGCACGGACAGCTCCAAGGACAGCACAGAGCTTCCTCTGAGAGAACGCTCTCAGCTGCTTCTTTACCCCTGGTGTTCAGAATGTGATCTTCACCTCTCCTGAAACAGAAAAAGAAGGAAGCCAGAAAACTACATGGAATCAGCTTTTCATATTAGTTAGGTTCAAGCAGCTTGTGGGGAGATGAATCAACATTAGTGAAGTGAACTAGTAAGGTTAGAAAGAAGGTGTTTGCAATGTCCCCAAGTGAAGGTTTCTGTTATTCTAACAATAAGGCCAGTCAAAGTAGCACCGAGGTAAACTGTGTCTACAGAGAACTCTTATGAAGAAAGGTATGAACATGCTTTTCTTCTGTCTTGTCACCACTCTAAGAATTTTGACAACACATATAAGCTGTCAAAAAAAAAAAAAGACGTGGGCAGCATTTCATAATGAGCCTTGTGTCTAGTCTCAGCACGTTCAAAGCGCCTACCTCCATGGACCAAACCAGCAGCTGACATCTTCCAGGCATAACACCGAGCTGAGCCTGGAGCACTGCAATGCAGTACCAAAACCCTGGTCTGGAGCCACTGAATGATCACCCCCTGGCAGCCGGTGGTTTGTTCAGTGCAACACTACAACTACAGTACTGCAACTTCACCATGAAGTGTTGGGGGAAAAAGTGAGCTGTGAGGGTTGTGGGTGGGTGGGGGTTACAACTGGGACAACCAGAAGATCTAAGTAGCAAATAAATGATCGTCAGGGATCTGGTTCTGCTATAGACAAAGCATTTATATCATTCCTGTTTTTCACCCTATATGGATATATGTGGGTAACTAAATAAAACAGGTATCTGCTCACACAAACGTGAATAAATAGATGTCTGCTCACACTGTATTATACTGCACTGCAGACTGCAAATCTCGGTTTCAAGAAAAAACAGAGACGCCAGTGAATATAAACTAGGAATACACACCGGAGCCAGTCGGCCTGCCTGTGTAAATTCCACAAACATGACAAAATATCAGCGCTGTTTGTGTTGACTGGGTACACAAATAAGTGCATATTCCTGATTTCTTGGCTTTCAAAGGAAGCAGCTCTTCTGTTGATATAAAACATCTTTTCACAAATCTAAAGTAGCAAAGCTAAATATGAGAAGACAGACAGCTGTTAAGAACAATTAGCCACAAATAGTTATGGAAGATAAAAAGTCTGGAATTATACAGAAAATCTTTATAGAATTATGTTTAATTACCTTAAGACTGGAAAAAGCTAAGAACTGAGCAAAAACACCTAATAAATTCAATAGGTACAAAGTCCATGACCACTTACTATGTTAACAAATATGTTGTAATTGTTTTATGCAGCTGCTGGTCAGACGGCCTGAGGGGCACGTTTATTTGGAAGGCACTTAAAACAGAGCATCTTACTCTCTTGGATGCACATCAAAAATTGATGTTGTAGTTTGTATTTTATTTACGCAGTTACATTTTCAGTATGTGTGCCTTTCTCCTGCGTCACATGCAGCCTTATCTGCAGCCTATCTGTGGTCACAACGAAATGGCCCTCCCAAGAGCATGCATCCATCACTGAAACACAATGAATCAATGCCACATGTCGATTTTCCTTTTGCAGTATCTGAAAAGCCAAACGAGTCTTTCTGGTGACGGTGACGTACGTTACTAAAAGACAGTGGCATGGTATGCCCGTATGGGATTTCAAAAGTATCACTTATTGAACATCTAAGAAAGCATAAAGGCTGCTTGGACAGAGAACTTTAAAAGCTTACTTTGAAAACTGTACAAGTCGGGACTGCTGGAACCTGAGAAACACATAAACCCGACAAATGTTTTAGAAGAAGTGATGCTCTTGTATGTTTCTCTGTGGCAGCAATGTTTAAAACAAATTGTACTGCTCCATTTTGCACTGAAAACTGCTGCCCTCTTCCACCATGGTGGCACACCATATTTCATACAGAGACTGCAGTCACGAACTGAGAGATGCCAAAAGAGTATAAATAAATAACACCCACCTAAAAAATGTTTTTGCAGTGATCTGTCTAATGTTACCTAACAACAGTCAGAGCAGAAGGCAGCAAGTTAACAGTGAGGGCTCAGGGTGCACTTTGAGTTTTACTTTGGCTTAAATGCATACAGGAGGGGAAAGTCACAAGAGGCCGAGCGATGCATACAACCCAAGGTAGTGGAACGGTCGGTGGAAGCTGAAGAAATGGCATCCGACAGAAGAGGCGAGTGTGCCCGGGGCTGTAAACGATGCGTGCTGTGTGCACGTAATGGCACATGTCAGCGTGTCCGTGTTTGAGTAGGTGACTGATGGACCCTCGTCTTTGTGCTGCTGAGACGCCAATCATAGCATGCAGCTCTGCGTACAGATCCGCATGGATATGAATTGCTTCTTCATTGCTGCATGCAACAGAGAGTACGTCCATTTTAAACTGTGATGTACATTTTTCTGTATAAAAATACCTTGCATTTAACATTGTAAGACATATTTATGTGGTTTATTGTGACTTTATTTAGGCCCTGATGGTGAAATGGTTTGTCTTTGAATCGATTATCCTGGTCCTTTGTTGTGCCACTATTGTCTGTCAGACCTAGGAAAATTCCATCTCCCTCCTCCTGTTTGTATCCTAAAATAGCAGCTGTGCTCCGACAACTCTTCCATCCTGTTTTACACACAGAGAAGAAAGGCATGGCTCGCCTGAACCCACCCGTGGCCATCTGGAAAACAGCAAATCACAGCAAATAAGCCCCCATGCCGTGTCACCATGTGCGTGTGTGAAAGGACTGCTGGCTTCTCATCATCACCTGCATCTTGTACAAGCACGAACGTGTACACACGTGCTTGCACACACACACACACACACACACACACACACGCATAGGTACATATACACATGCACGTACACGTGCGTGAACACATGAACGCATGCATCCGTAGACACACACACACACACACTCACACACACACACACACACACACACACACACACACACACACAAGTCCTTCCACTTCCCACCACCTACTACCAGATCCAAAATTAATGGGCAGAATAATGTCCTCTCTGGAACTAGGGAAAGAGTGATGTCATGATACAAAAAGACATTCTGGGCAGTAGCCAGATGGCAAATTAAAAAGGGAAATGAACAAATATATAAGTAAATGAGTCACCATCTTTTCCATCAATGAAATTCATTTGTCAACAATCTCTGTGACCAGCTGCACAACATGGCTGGTACCTGTGGTTCATATTTTAACATACCTATTGCCTGACACACACTGTGATTTAACAAACACCAAAATACTTGCTTTACCAATAATTTTAATAAGGGTGGTCACTTCAGAAGGGGTAACACATTTCAAGTGATTCAGCATTATCAATGAGAGCTGGAATATTGGAATAGAGATGTAGAAAGGACAAACATGTAAGGGACTGCCAAATCCTTAGCTTTCTTGGCAGGAACACCACACCAGGAAAGACACACTGGATAGGGAAAATGAATTATGCTGCTGTGCAATGCTCCAAAATTTATGGTGGTTAGGCAGTGACACTGTTTTTCACCTTCCATTTTTACTAATACCAACGTCAGCTGTCTCCAAAGCTCTTGGACAGTCATAACAGCAATAACTCAGGTGCAATAATGACAGTAGTTCAGGCACAGATCACCTCTGACTCACTGCTGTAACGTTAATGTTTTCAAAGACACAGGAAAGGGGTTTTTGGACTGATGGCTGGAGTAGCGACTTGGTGTTCAAAGGAGGGAAAGCGGTTCCACAGAGCATGGGTGTAAACAATGTGTACCCCTCTTTTAATTAAGGTATACCTGGGTTTCACAAGTTGTCCTACAACAGTGTTGGAGTTTGCATTCTGAGGATGAGAAATATATATTCATCATTTTTGTGCAATGTTGCCAAACGTTGTTTTAGCAGTGATAAATGACAATTTTAGCATGTGGCACAGTACCAATGGAAATGAGCAGGCACTGAAATTTTTTAAAAATTCACTTGACAGAAAAATATATCTGTCCCATCTTTTACTGTTTAAAAAGTGAGATAGAGGATTAAAGATTTCACGGCATGTGGCTCTTATACCAGTCGTGCAGTAGTACTGCGGCAAAACCAGAAAATTTACACTGGGGAGGCCAGGTTACAGCCAGTGATTTTGCTGTTCTGGAAATTACTTGATGTTTTTCACTTTAAGAAAGTAATGCATAAGTGAGATGAGCAGAGGCGTTACCAAGCCTCCGACCAGTGTGGTATTAGATATCCCACGTTTTTGGCCACCTGTTGGCCACTTATCCACCCATCCATTCATTACCCACTTGCTTATCTTCTTCAGAGTTGTGGGTGGACTGGAGCCTATCTCAGACATCCTGGATCACAAGGCAGGGAACAGCCTGGACGGGGCGTCAACCCATTGCAGGCCACTTGCTTAGAGTTTGAAAAATAACTATGAGCGAAATAGGAGAAGGGAAGAGAGTGTTGGATTTGAATGTAGGATTAATTATTCATGGCACAGCCGCTGTATGGCTGACGTGGACCTCAGAGCATGACGCCCGACTGGGTTCATCTTGGACAAGGGTGGCACCCATTTTGCTCCCAGCACCAGGCTTGTCTGGTTCATAAGCACAGACCGGAAAGCAATCACCATGACTCTGGGTGGACTTTTGCTAAATTTGTGCATGGTGCTCTCTGTCTGGCCCTAATTGACATGTATTCAAGGGAGGCCTGTGTATTTTCAAAAATTATCTGACCTGAATTAAATAAGCCTAAACAGGAGAGTGGAAATTGCCTATCTGACAAGTTGATGTTTGTGTTAACTGTGGTTATCTCATGTGAAATCTGTGAGAAAACGTTACGAGGCTGAAAAGTAGATGCCGTCACGCCAACTCCTTCCCCAGGATTGCGTTTACAGGCCACATTCACGGCATGACGCAGCAACATAAGCAAATGTGGCGTGTAAACCCCAGAGCCTTCAGACTGGCACAAACTAAAATTCTGTGAGCGACACGCAGCTGAATCGCAGGGCAGAACTCCGCACTGCGTGAGCACAACCTGACAAAATTTTGTTCGCTGGAAGTCGCATTCCTGTTCTCTGCGGCTGCAACTCAAAGCTGTTTGAGTCCCAGTGCTAACTTCATTGTGTATACCACGTAATTTAAAGCAGGGGAATCGATTATCAAAGTGCATGTAGGTGGTATAAGCATAGCATTATGACAAAAGTAGCTATCTTTACACAGCTGAACCACTAATTAGGCTGAGTGCATCTAAATACACTTTTCCGTCATTGTGTAACTACTTTTTGTACAAAGAGAAAGTAATTTGAGAGGATTTAATTTCACACATATATAATGAGCACTCAAAGTTACGTGTCAGGATCATCAGAAAGGAGAAAACTGGAAAGGTTCAATCGCAGAAATTTATTGGCTAAAGCTGACACAATATCAAAACTACATAATGATAAACAAAAACAAAAGTGGCGCATGGCAAACAAGGACAGGGGGAAATCCGAAACACACGTAGAGCAAAATGAACTAAAGGTCATCCAGAAACACCACAACTATAAGAGCTCCATACATGCAAATTCAACTCAATGCGTCACACTATGCTAGTAAATGAACAAACCTAATAAAGAGACAAACAGGAAACAAAGAACAGGTGCAAACACTAGATATAGACAAATAAGCAAACAAGGAGGTGTGGCCAGACAACAAGGACACTGGGGAGAGCCGTGACATTACGTCATTAGCTGTCTGTGTCAGGACGTGTGTTTTATTATTTGTTTAATTATGAGATTTAATAATAATTTTTGGACTTTTCTGTTTAATTAGATTTCAGTATTAAAGACCTTTTAGTTTCATTTTTTTCTCTGTGCTTTCAAATGGTTCTTTTTATGTTGGAATTGATATGGTTCTTGTTTACATTTCCCCACTTTCCTGTCCCGTCGGTCTTCCACTGTGGACATAAAAGGCAAAGTGATGCAACTCCCTAGGGTGGTGGTGTAAGCACTGCTAGCAGGTTAATGGTGTGAAGGCCGATGCTAGGTCCACTGAAAGAGGTTTTGAGGGCTTGTGGAGGTGAAGGTGGCTGTGTTTATTGCTAAATAAGCCAAATGTGTACAAAAGCCATCTGTGTACACAAGGTCTAACCCTACTTCTTAGCTGTGATTCCATGTAAAAAAATTGTAGTACAGCACTGAAAATGTCACTACTGGAATTTAGTAGCAAACAGAGGTTGTCACAAGAGGTGTGTATATATATATATATATATATATCCATCATCTTAACCGCTTATTCCTGGTGAGGGTCGCAGGGAAGCCTGGAGCCCA
>JABJVR010000031.1:4684148-4741077 GCA_025773905.1 Chitala chitala
GTGTTGGCTATTTGCCTGGGTTTGGACCGCTGCCTGGCTTTCAAGTCTCTTTGCTTCAATAACCCCCGTTCTCCCCCCCCCCTCTTCCCCTGCTTCTTCCCCCCGCCCCCCCTTGCCCCCCCCCCGTTGTGAAGGCTGTGTTGAGCTGTCAGCCCCCAGCTGCGGCCTGCCAAGCGGCGCGTCCCGGCCCGCGCAGCGATGGCTGCCTCTTCGTCAGCCGCCCCTCTTCCTCCCTCCGCTCTGGCGCCCGCCAGCACGCCCCACGCAGCAGATTGAGCCTCCAGCTGCCCGGCTGCAGTGCCGCACGGCCCCACGCTGGGGGCACAGATGCCCCAAACCACACTCCTCGGTCAGCTGATCAGATTCGCGTGTGCCGCTAAGACACCGCTGTCTTCAGTACAGGGACAGGACTCCCGGTAGCTCGCAGTGCGAGCCTTAGCCCATGTGGGTGTAGATGCTGCGCTTGCTGTTGTTTTCTCACTACAGTCTTTGACTAAAAATTTAAGATTTTCAATTTCACGTTTTTTTATAAACTGCAGGACTTATTCAAAAATATATTGAACTTACACATTAAGAAATCTTAAATATTATAAAAATATTAACAGAATTTAATTTTGACTTTGTACTCAACAACTGCCTACCTGATTAACCTCCGCAGCTCCCCTAAAGAGGAATATTTCCTTGATAATTCTTGTGCCCAGATCACTTCTGTTCAGTAAACTACTTACCTTGTTTACCTACAGTGTGCAAGCCCAATTTACTCTTGTTAGCTACACTGTGGCACATTGTTTTCTTGTTAGAGCCTAGACTGGGTTTGCCCTTGTCAGCTCCACCATGGGGCCCCATTTCCCTGCCACAGGACCTGCTCGTGTCCCAGGAGCAGAGAGAGGCAGTCTGCAGCAGTCTCAGGAGTCCCCCCAGCCAGGCTGCACACTGTCGGTCGCCGGTCTGTTCTCCAGTTGTGACAGGGAACGAAGCCTTATGATGACAATTAGGAGCCGTTAGAGAGCACAGATGAGACTAACTAATGGGAAGGGGGGGTGGATGGGGGCAGGTGGCAAGGAGGAGGGACACAATTAACAAACATGCAGAAAATAGTCAGTAATGAGCATGGTCAAAGCTCAAGAGAGGGGCAGGGGTGAGCGAGGAAGAGGAGGAAGAACGTAGGGGAGAAAGTGTGTGGGAAACACTGAGAATCTGTGGAGGTAGCAGGGGCATCTACAAAACCAGCAGGTAAAGAGCTCACATTTAGGCTGGTAAAGGAAGAACAGGGACAATGTAACTGCTGTTGAATACACCTTTGTTATTATTACTATCATGTTCTAATAAGGCATCAGTGCACCTTCTTTTCATTTGAACACAAAACTGTTTTCTGTTGCTTATGGCAGCTCACTTAAAGTAATTTGAAAAACCCATATCTTATGGTATTAAGTAGCTCTGTATTAAGTGGCATCACATGTGCCTTTGTTTTGGGAGGATAACATAATTGAAAGAAAGCCTCATACAGTATGTCCTTTTGAGGCATAGCACATGAACTAGGGCCATCATCCTTTGTAGAGTGACACTCTTGTATACATTCACACGTAAAGCCTGGAGAGCAGGGTCTGCGTGTGTTTCCCGGTAATATGAGTTCCACTGGTGTCTTACTCTCACCTGTGAAGTGAAAGGCACATTACTGTATACACCAGGGCCTGTGAGGATACATCACCAGTCAGCGCCACAGTAACGGTGCATGCTGCCATGACGACCGGTCACTGGCCTCTCTCATCTTCCTCAGCGTCTCCACGTTGAACGGACTGCCTTTGCACTATGACTCACCTGGAAAACAGCATCTCCCACCTGTGTCAAGTCCCCCCTCACCCCTGCCACATCACGGCACACAGGTGTCACATACACAACCCCCCCCCGCCTTTCCCAACCTATTGCTCTGCCCTAATTGACCATAAATGTCACAGCGAGTGAGTCTATGATTGTCTTTTAGCACATTACCTTCCACTCTAAGTCCCAGCCATTAATTAGCGTGTGTAATTGGAGATTTTCAACATTAAGAAGACAAGACAGTAGTCAACATTTATTTATGAGAGGAATCATGATCACCTCTTCTCTCATGAGGTAAGGACTCAGGAGGGCGTGGCCAGGCTGAGCCAGTCACTGAGTTAAAGATGAGGAAACTGGTGAGAAATTAGATGAACACTCCAGTCCCATGACAATCACGCTATTTCACTACATTGTATTCACCTCTAAGTGTCTCATGTCTAAGTGAAACTTAGATCGCATATGCAGTTTACATTTACTGTTTTGTTATATGTGCTGGAATAAGCTTAAAATGTGGGGTATTAACCTTTACAGTGAAAATGACCTTATCTTAGTTACTGCTGATAATGTTTTATTCTGGATATCCTCCAGTGCCCTGTACTTGGGTTTTACTGCAATGTGCAAAGTCCTATTCTTTGCTGTGTAAAATGTATTTTAGTCATGTGCGGTAATGTTCTGTATTAAAAATTCTTAATATTTCTGTCTTTACATACTTTGTTAGCTAACACGATTGCATGCTGGTTGGGCTCTTTTGTCAATCCATTTTTATTTAAAGCACATTACCTTTTACAGTGACACTAAAGGGGCTTCAAGGCAAACAGAATGAAATTTATATTTTAAAAATTTCAGGACTCCAGAGACCAGTGTTGTGTTCATACGTAAACGCACTTAAAAAGTTTTAGTTAAGAAATGCCGGTCTACTTCGTTGTACAGAGGATTCTGTAGATACGCGTTCTGACATAGAAAAATCCGCACGCACATAAAAAATTTCTAATATTAAATTTTGAATAAACCTTGCAGAACTCACCTCCAGAAAAACTTCAAAACACGCACGAAGTCAACACACGTACTAGCCGGGGCACCTGGGAAGGGTGGCAAAGGCTTGTTTCTCTTTTTTGTTTATGATCAATTGCATGTGAACTCAGTTTTACCACATCAGTGACGTAAATCTGGGATTCGGCAATATGCAGGACGTCTGTAGTAGCATTATTGCAATTCCAACATGGCTGCAGCTTAAAGATGAAGGGACATTCAGTTGAATATATGAAGAAACAAAAATTTAAAATTACGGACTTTACTAGATGTACAAAAAACGCCATGCGAACATATACTTTTTACTCTGACCTGCTGTTTTACAAACTGATGGACATGTTCTGCCAATTGCTCTGTAATTAATAACAAGTCATTAGTTAAAGGATTCCTTTATGTTCATTGTGGACATTCAAAGGAGAAAGTAACGTGGTTCCAGTCTAAGACAAAGTATTCTGTGCAAGATTAACAGGCAGATGAGAAACAGGCCAGCCATGGTTTTGTGAACACAGAGTTTACTGTGCACAAACTATAAGAAATGGGGAGGGAGGGGGATTGTCTATAGCAATGGCTGTCAGATAGTAAATAAGGGGGTTCTGTTAATGCACTGGGCTGCAGGTGTCCCCGTGCCCATCTCAGTGACTGCCTCTCTGTGTCCCGAGAGCAGGGTGCAGGTGGCAGGGCCATCCCTCGTCCAAGCGCCCTTCCCAACCCTGGCAGGAGTAAAAGTCCCACAGGGTTTGTGGGCGAGGACAGAGCCCTGGACAGGCATCCCAGTGTGACGGGCTGACGAAGAGTCCCAACCCACACACAATGCACCCCATCTCCGATCCTGGCCCTCCTGAGGAAGGGGGGGAAAGGGAGGAGGAGAAAGATCCTTAGCAAAGGATGTCTCCGTCAGGATCAGGTCTGAAGGAACTCTCTCTCTCTCTCGCTCTCTCTCTCTCTCTCTCGCTCTTGCTTTCTCTCTTACTCTCTCACTCTCTCTCTCTCTGTCTGTCTCTCTGTCTGTCTCTGTCTCTCTCTCTCTGTCTCTCTCTCTCTCTCTCTCTCTCTCTCTCTATCTCTCTCTTTTTTGCAATCCCCCCCTCTGCGGCACTCTGCTACTCTGGGAAACACAGACTTCACTTTTCTTTTACTTAGTCCAATAGCATTTCAATAGTCTTCTGTCAGTACTCCTGTATGGTGACCAGATCTTATTGTCCTTGTCTGGACCCTGGGCATGCATGCTCACACACACGCACACACACACACACACACACACATGGGTACTTATGAATACAAGCGAATGCATGTGTGTGCATGAAAACTGGTTGTTCTCTATGATATCACTGCCTTCAGAAGGGCTGGTGCGTGCTGCTAGTGTGTTGGGGTGCGATGTAATGATTTGGACGTGCTGGGTATTTTGGAGGATGGGGGGCTTTAGGATGAGGTTTTTTCTGCTTTGCGGGGGTGGGGGGGCATGACAATGTTTATACTGTGGGGGGATATAGACAGATGGGCTGGCCACTTGTAGGCCATGGACAGACAGACTCAGCTTTGTCCCTGGATAAAGAGGCCGGATTGTCCGATGGCCCATTACACTGTAGTATCTATGAATCTGTCACTCTCACATGCCTGTCAACACTCTCTGGCTCGCTCTCCTCCTTTCAGGGACGTGTCATTATTTCACGCTGGCTTCTCTCCCGCTCGTCGACGTAAGCCCCGAAAACATCAGTTGGATGAAACAAAGACAAGAGCTGCAAGATGTGCGTTGTGTCAGACTGGGTCCCTGGAAGAACGGCCAGGATTGTTTTAATGCACTCTTTGTCTTCACAGCTCAAAGAAGGCCTTTCTAAGGCACGGAGCAACCATCTCTGCTGCAATATTTCACAGGAGGTGTGAACTGCTGAGCTGCATTGGCGTGTGGAAAAACACAGGGAGATGTTTGAGGGTTTTTTGAGCAATAATAGTGGAAGGTGTGTCTTTTGCGTTTTGATTATGTAAACGATTATAAGTGGAAAGTTGTGAATTAAAGTTATAAGATTTTTTAAATTATTATGGAGACAGAATGTGTATTTAAACTTGCTTTTTACTTTATGTAAAAGAATAGGCTTTTTTTAATAACAGAACACAGGTTTCACATGCAGGCTACAAGCTGCCATTTTCTAGCACTAATATTTAATATAAATATTTAATGTAATTTAATTACTCTTCTGTTTTATGCACATTAATTTATATTGATACTTCCTTACATTGTTTTATGGCCGTTCTAAATACTTTGAATAACAGAAAAAATTATTAAAGTAAAATTACATTTATATGTCCAGTTGACGTGCTGGTTATACTGTGCTTTTGAGGTAGCATTGATGTTTATTTTACTCATGTAACTTTCACAAAGATTTTTAACAGGTAACGATTGTTGTTTATTAAAATATAATTAAAATTAAATATGATATCATACAGTACAGCAGAGGGTCACCATTATATTGCATAATCCTATGAGTCTCATGACATGTAACCTTTATTAATGTTTGTACACATATATTAATACTGAAATACTTTTTTTAAATCACCCAGGTTTTACGTAATTAAATTGAAATTGAAGCCGACACACCAGTTTGACTAAACACATTGACTTAGATGTCTGATTATGGCATTTCATTTAGTATTTAGCACATTTACAGATATCTGCAAAGGATGTTGAAGTAAGATTGTGTGTGTGTGTGTGTGTGTGTGTGTGTGTGTGTGTACGTACAGAATAAAAATATACAAATAAAAATGCTTTTCTTACCTGTGGTACTGAATGTTATTCAAAACCAGACAGAAAATAATGAAAAAAACACTATAGTTTTCTGCTTACTTGTCAAGTTTCTGTTGGTTTTTTTAATGTTAACTTTAACAGTTTTGAAACTGCTGAAAAGACATGAAGGGATTAAAAAAATAAACACAAAGTCAGTTCTAGACTTAATAAAGGTATTAACATGTCCATTAGCACACCGTTTTGTAGTCCAGGTACCGTCTATGTGATCTCTGAGCTGGTTGATCTACAGGGAATATCTGAGCGTGCAGACATACTGAGAGATGGGTAGTCTTACAAGCCCCAGTGGAAGGCTTTAGTAGACATGTCACTGTGTCCCCAGCAGGAGAAGACAAACAAACAGTGCACCCACTGAGAGAGGAAGAGAGGGTGTCCCGTGTTCACTCTGCAGCCACTCACAGTAGGGTGGGCAAGTTACACCTGTTCCACACAGAGAGGGAGCACAGCTGCAGGACTTACCTAAGGCTTCTGTGTCCGTGCCAGTCCTGCTTCACACACACAGGGAGTAACTGGCAAAATGTGGGGGAGAAAGTACAGCCTGACTTTATTTGGGGGGGGGGGTTTGTTATTCTATGTTCTTTAACATTTGGAGGACTTTTTTGTGCCCAGTGAAGTCCAGACCCCAGGACCATCTCTGACAGGTCTGAGCCCGAGTCGACAGTATTGGGCCGGGTCCAGGACACTGCTCAGGAAACTGTCAGCGCACGGGTCCCTCTGACAACATGCAAATGTATGCAAAAGAGAAGTCCAGCCAGGAGGCACCTGCAGATTGGAGCAGCGACCGTGTCTCCTCACACACACACACACACACACACACACACACACACACACACACACGGACACACGCGCACGCACACACACACAAACACACACGCACACACATGGACACACACACACACACAGAAAGAAACACACACTTACACACCTACACTAACTCACACACACATGTGCGCGCACACACAGATACAAGCACATGCACACACACGGACACACACACACTTACACACCTACACTAACTCACACACATGCACAAATGCACACACACACCAAAAAATACACAGACGCTCACACACTTATCCCAACTCATACACATGCACACGAAGAAATGCACACACATATACACACAAGGAAACACATGCATTCACATACACACATGCACACAAATAAACTCATACACCTACCTCAACACATGCACACATTCACACACCCCAACACGCAAAACATATACACACACATGAACAAACACAAACGCACAAACATACTCACACTAACTCATACAACACACACCAGTGTGCCCATGCACACACATGCACACTCACACACAAATGCACATACACAGACCCACACAGCCCCACATGCACATACACACACAAATGCACACACACCCCAACATGCATGCACGAGCGCATGCACACACACACACACACACAAACCCACACACATCCAAACACAATCACAACACACACACACATGCAAATACAAATAAACATACACATTCATGCACACACTCAGATACTCACAGCGTACACATACCTCCATTGTCAATGGCCACAGGAATAACTATAATCACACTTTCATGTCTTTGAGTATATTCCAGCATTAAAAATTATTTTATTTACCTATGTTGATAATCACAGCATAAGAATATTGATCACATGAGGTGTCACCAGTTTATATCAGAACAGGACAGACTGATCTACCTGTTGTGTTTAATAAGCCCCTTACAAATTTTAATGCTACACATTAGACGATATTCACATCCTATAGGTACCACTCAACGTTTTGACTAGAGAAACACAAGTCTCCCTCTGCCTTGGTGCTGTCTGCTGAAAGCGGCCGCTGACGCAGATCCTGTTCCGTAGTGCTACACTTTAGTACATTACACCTGCAATGCTTTAATAATCTAGTTATTTACCGGTTTGCAGAAAAGGGCAAGGGCGAAGTCGTTTGTTCGGGTAACGTGGATTAAAAATGCAAGATGCTCCCTCCCCTCACTGGCACTCTGTGACGCGCTCTTTCCGTGACCCTGCCTGCTGCTTATGGCTCTTTGGCTGCCTGGATGGGGAGGGGGGTGTTTCACAGTCCCCCCACCATTTGCCCTCATCTGCCCTTGGGCCTGTGCGCCTAGGGTTTGCGGCGGTCAGCAAAACGGTTGTCTGGCGGCCTAGCGCACCGCTGTCAGAGCGCTGCAGAAGGATGACGGCTGGGCGCTGGTGGGGGGGGGGGGCTGCCAGAGAGCGAGGTGGCTCGGCTCCAGACCTTGTACGGTGTGTGCCGCACGCACGCCACCCTTCGCCCTTCACTGTCTCTTCACCACAAGAGGGGTGTGGGCACAGACTGACAGGTACACTGATGAGACACCGCTCTCTCTGAGGTCATCTTCCTCCACCAACACGGCGTAGCCGCAGCAGTCAGGCAGTTGGCGCTGACGGAAACCTGAGGCGGTCGGTCACTGTGGAAGGAGCGCAACATAGACCAGCAAAACTGTGCAGAAAATATAAGAATTCCAGGCAGTCAAAAATGTTTTGTCGATTTGCCGGAATGTGAAACTTTCAGGCACATTTACATGTGCATATATACACAAACCGCCACTGTAAGAAGAGAGGAGAGACTTTAGTGTGAACCTGGTAAAAGTTACTGAAACAGTACATGATAAATTGTACTAAGTGCACTGATATATAAATTTAAAAATATGCAAAAGAAGATGCAATTATTTACCAATTAAATAATAATTACAATTAAAAATCCTGTTATCAAGGAAAAACAAAACACACAGCCCACATTATATATATAATATATAATTTGGAAGTACTTAAAATGTTACAATGCATTTTTATTTGTAACAACAATAGTTATATTTCAATGTGAATGCATCATTATATTTTATGGTATAATTTTGCTTAGATGACCTTTAGGTTAGCTCTGAATGGAAAGGACGTACGAGCCCAGGAGTGTTTGCTTAGCCCTTCTGAAGGTCTTGCTCTAAGAACCACAAAGACATTTATGGTATTTGCTGAGCACTCGGAGCTGAGAGCTTCCTTAGCTGCTCAGACAGAGAGGAACCAAGGGCAACAGGTTCACGGTCAGCTGTCTCTGAACAGGGCACGTCTTCCTCGCATTTTCCTCTGTGTGGCTGCAGAATTGAGCTGTACCTTTTTACTCACATTTGTTCCACATCTTCCCACCATCTGTAAAAGTCAGGGTTTGTGTTCTGTTAATATATGGATGTAAAAGTAAAGTCTCCTTTTCTGAAATCATAGCTGTGCTTTATAATATCTTCACATCAAACCCTTAATATTATGTGTTCAGCAAGGGCAAAACCCAACTGGTATAGGCGGTCATGGGTGTATGTCCCTGTGGTCGACTTTTATGTGTTTGTGTCACACTCTCGGTGCAAGCTCCAGTCAGGCAGCACTAACAGAGAAAAACTAACCCGTCTAATGGCGCACAATGGGAGAATCTCCCTCTCTGTGTCAGAGACACCCCCATCCTTTTGTTTGGCTGCAGACTCCCCACGTTGGGGCTGCTGTTTGACAAGCCCGCCTGCCAAACAACTCAATTAACCAAAAAGGGGAGAAGAAAGGACGACCCAAACAGAAGGAACTGAGAGCTGCTTTCTGTCAGGCCAGGACCCCAACATCGGCAGGATGAGCCCAGCGGAGAAAAAAGGCAGGAGAAAGAGAGAGAACGAGAAAGAAAAGGCGAAGATGAGTTAACTGGCATTCTGCAGCGTGGGGCAGGAGTGCTCAAAGGGCAAACGGAAGGCCACAGGGTCATTGCCACAGAGTCTCTCCCACTCTCGCTAACCCCCCGCTTGTCCGGCCCGCCTCACGAGTCCAGCTGGACGCTGGAGTGCCGGGCCGGCGTGTTGTGTTTGCTCTGCTCTTCACGTGAACCGACCCTGAGCACAGTGCGCACTCACTTGTGTTAGCCTTCTACTCAACGCAAAGTGTGCCAATTTAGGCTCATTCAATGCCATTCGAGTTTTGGCACCTGCTGATACAGGAGCCGTGTGCAGGAAAGGGATTCAGGCATTAATCAACTGGACATTGTAAAAGTCATATCATCAGTGCTTAACGTGGATGAAATTGTGAACATGTAGTATACGTATTTTATGTATACATACTTATGCATATCATTTGATTGACACATATGTATCTGCTGTAAAATCACTTAGGCATGTCACCTGGACAAGACATCAAAGAATGACAGCCAATATGAGCACTTAGATGAAGTAAACATTTTATGTTGAACAAAGGCATTAATGTAAGATAAGAAAATGAATGCAATGATTAAAACTTTGCAAGACAGATCACCAATGCAAGAGTGTGAAATTTGTTGGGGGGTCTTGACCACTCCTGCCCCCATTCATTGAGGGATATTTATGGTTCAGCACTTCCTACCCTCAGGACTCCCCACGTTGAACTGGAGGACAGAGGTGGGACTGAGATTTCTCAGAAATTCTAAAACGTGTATGAGGACAGTGCTATGAGTGGGAACCCAAAGGCACTGTGCTGGGACACTGTGTGATGAGCAGAACAGTCGCACAGAGGCACAGCCCCCAGTAACACACACACACACACACACACACACACACACCAGCTAGCATTCCCTAAATAACTCACAGTAAGGATAAGCATTGGCAGGGGGCCGGGGTAAAGGCAGAGAAGATAAATCTGCAGACTTGTGCAGAAGTGAAAAGACGAGTCGGGTTCTTCTCACACCCTCCATTCACTCGCAGGGAGGGATAGATGGTCCTCAATCAGTCTTTAATGGTGGGCAATTTAACTTCCCTTGGCTGTGAATGCAGACAGGCAATAACACATGCTCTGGGACAATGTAACAAAAAAAGGGGGCACAGAGGGAATTTGTAATCCCTTGTATTTGATGCGAGTGACCACATACTGAGATGGATGCTCCCACAAGCTGCCTGGATTCATGAGAAAATTGTTGGCACTCTACCTGTGTGGCGATGTGGAACAGCTGTCACTGTCTTCCCAGCTGATGAAATTCTTCAGGGCAGACGGCAATATTGGTAAAAAGTTTTTAATTACAGCATCCTCTCCTTAATGTAAATTAAACAAAAGACTGTAATCCCTGTTAAAAACGTTTTAGGAACAGACTGAATCAGAATAAATCATATATAGGATTGTTTTTAAATTATTTTTAAGAAAAGATAAAGAATTCAACAGTAGATAACATATTATAGGTATGTAACCCTACTGAACATTTCCACAGATAAATCCATTTAGAGACTGACTTTGCCCAAATAAACTGATCAGCACATCTATTTACATTGTATTTATGTGATCTTATAAATACTGGTTTCAGCATCCTCTCTGTCTATCTGTTCTAACTACAGAACCAGCGCACATCTGTAACTGAACACTTGTCTTGCAGTGTAGTTTAGCTGACCTTCCTCTGAAACGTCAGCCTGAGACTGTTCGCATGCGCTCCCATGTGCGAGGTTACAAATGAGGCCGAGATTGGGAAGATCTGACGTGACTTCAGCGTCACCTCAGCCGCCATGCCGCAAGCATGAAAAGACAACACCCGTGACTGGCGAGCGACCGACCAGTCCCCTGCGTGGGCCCAACAAAGCAGCAAAAGGACACACGCGGGACCCTGACCGGCACAGACACACAGAGAGAAAGGTTTGAGTACAACTCATACAAAGGCAGCCACACAAGGGTGGGGAGGTTTGGGTGAGCTGGGAGGGAGGGGGAGTTGAGAGGGGGATAGGTAAGAGACGAAAAAATAAATAAAAATTAAAAAGGTAATCCCTTTGAGATGTTTGGGGACATAAAGCAGCTATATGTAAATGAAAGCAACAGGATTTTCGTTGTATCCATCACTTTGATCTTTCGGTCTGAATCTAATACCCACCCACCCCCACCTCCCACGTCCCCTCCAGTTTCTTGTAAGAAAATCTGAGCCTTTTAAGGCGAACCTTACTTAATAGCATGTACCTCTCCTTTTGTGCTGCCCAATGGGCAACATATTCTCTGCTTTATACACCGCACTCGGTATTCACACATCCGTAGCTATAATCCCCTTATTCCAAGATAGCAATTATTTGGAGTATTTTGTTATTATTATTGCTATTATTCATGCCATTCTGTGTGAGGGGCTGATTGCCACCACTCTCTTGTGCCCCCCCTTTCCACCCCAAGTATATCCACAGTTTAAATGGCCTGCCTGCTTTCTCCACCATAAAGGTTGGAGTTTTTGCAGCGAACTCCATTCAGGGAGACACATTTTCTGGGTGTTTGAACGTATTGTGAAGTGCGTGTAGTGCGTATCACCAAAACGCCCGCCCAAGCCCTCTAACACAGATAGAAACATCAAGAATTCCATTAAAGATGGAAAAGGAGAGAAAGAAAATAATAAAAGGGCCCTTTTTTAGGTCAGGGAGTAATTACACCAGCGGGTTTTGATCTTTTCCATGTTGGGTGGGTGGTGTATGTAGGAGGGGCTAGGTGGAAAAATTTATATGGAGAAAAAAACTTCCACTTTTTTTGGATATCCATAAAAAGGCCGAGTTCTTCTTTTAAGCCAAAGACCACTGATTGTTGACAAAATTCACACAACACAGTTACACTCCCCCTTTACAGACTCAAAAAAAAAACATGCCTATTCATGTTTGTGCTTTTGTGATATCTGAAACATATAGTAACACCGACCATGTTCATGACCTACACAGGAACTACATAAACAATAAAAGTTTCAGAGTAATACTGTCAGTTTCACTGTACACTGACACGGTAGTAAAATAAACTGCACTTTAATGATAAGACAGCACTTACTGATAGTTAGATTCTCTGATACTGTTTGACCTCGTTTGTGACATGCACGTGTGCTCTTATTCATTGCAAGTCGCTTTGGACAAAGGCGTCTGCTAAATGAATAAAATGTAAATGTAAATTCAATTCAGTTCAATTTATTTTTATATAGCGCCTTTCACAACAATGTGCCTCAAAGCGCTTTACAAATGTAAATGTAAACATTAGCCAAAACGTGAAACTCTTAACACCAGTCTATGTTGAAAAATACTTTTATTTCCACCTAAACAATTCAATGTGTGTTCAGAAACAAACTGATGCATGCAGCGTGCACATTATGTAATTCATTTTACGTTACTTGTTCTGTAATCACCAGGAAATTAACACAATAATTTTAGTTTAAAAAAAAAAACAAATCAAGAAAAACAGCTGGTTCACATGGCTGCAATAAGTTTGAAAATGTTGCAATATTGATTACACTTACAGGAAAAAAAATATATATATTTTGCAATGTAAAATGAAATATTTCCAGGATAATATTTAAAATCTGTTTACTAGAACAGTGTCAGCTTAAAGACAAAAAAACAAGCTCAATCTATATTTTATTACTACACACTAGTTCTGAATATGTGTTAGATGTCATGTGTTTATTTTGTTACCTTAGAAAAGTTTACATGACAATGTTCTTTCTCTTATTTGACTGTAATTGTTTTTTTTCTTTTGTTGAAGCTATGCAAATCAAAAATATTTTTAACTTTGAAAAATAAAATTAGTCAAAGACAAGTACATCCCAGTTAGTCTGTGAAAGCCTATGAGACAGTATTTGTAACAGAGGGAGGAGATGCGGGGATATGGGAAAGTACTGAAGGAAATGGTTAGGAGAGGGGATGCATTTGTTCAGTCATTTGGGATACCTTGCTCCAGGGCTGCTGTGGACAACCTGTGGCATCTTGCAGGCCCCACATGAGCACAGCGGGCTACCAGCACCTCCTCCTGAGGCCCACTGTGGAGGAGGCACAGCAGCCTCCTCTGCAGGCTGGAGCGGCAGTGAGCTTTTGGTAGATGTCAGCATGGAGTCAGAGGTGAAGAGCAGCTGGCCGGGGGCGGCTAGGAAGGGCCAGTTCCCGGCCAGAAGGAGGCGTGGCCCAAGGCCAGTGAGGCCTACTCCTCTGCCTGCGCCCACGCCCATCCCCATGCTCACCTCTCCCAACAGCCTCCTCATCTCCTGCAGGGAGGAGCCCAGCAGCAGGATGTAGTTCCGCGCCAGGATGAGGGTGGAGATCTTGGACAGGCGTCGGCTGTGGTGGGGGTGGTGCTGGGCAGCGGGAGTTGAGTAGGGCATCATCACTTCCCTCAGGGCGTCCATGGCCATGTTCAGGTCCTGCATGCGCCTCCTCTCCCTGCTGTTGATTCTGCGCCTCAGCTCCTGCTGCTCCTCTGGGTTCAGCTCCCTGGGGACCTTGCTGGGCCTCTGTGTCCCCCTCCCTGCCCCCACGCTGCTCCCCTGGGTCCCTGGGATGAACCCCAGCCCCAGTGAACCAATGTCCCTGGGTAGGGTCTGCTGGGAGCCTCTGCAGCTTAGTGGAGAAAGAAGGCTGGAGTCGCTGCTGCTTGGACTGTTGATGTTACTCATGTTCATCGCTAACGCTCCTGCCTTTAGCTGTGTGTGTCTGCACAGGCCAACAAAAAGAAGTGCTTAGAATAGTCACTGTTACTGCTGTCACTGCTGGAACAAGAGTAGAGGATTGTGGGAAATGCTGTTTATTCACTACCTCTAGTTCCCACATCTGTTTAAGACTTCTCTGTTTTTCTTTTTTATGTTGTCAGCCTCTGGGGGTTGTTAGCAAATTGCTGTAGCAGAATGGAGAAATTAAAAAATCAGCAAGCAAGTAAATAAATGTCTTGCGCAAAACAATGTGATTTAAAGTAATTCCAGTAGATGATTTTGTTTTTTTTTTTTTTTTGTGAACACGTTCTTCTCAGTACTTAATCTTCAGCATAGACACAGGTAAATGTGTTAAACTGGTGCTAAAGCAGGAAAACTTGTAGTTTTCCTTCACAAAATCAGTTAGTTTTAGAACTCCTGTGATTCGATCAGTTCATGAACTTCTGTTTAAAGTTAAATTTCCAATGTTCTTACTGCAAAAACAAACATAGTAACTCACAGATAAAACATGGAAAGCCAATGTTTTTCCTGTGCTGAAAGGATTTTTCTTCTGTGGCTCCTTTGCATTCTTGCCTGAGCAGAATCAAATGATATTTCAGGTCAACTGTTCAGACCAGTTACCTGTTGTATCAGGACAATCCAGCCACCATCCAAAATAAAGAGAAGGCAATGCGGTATCAGGTGCAGAAAACTCAAACTTGGGTATCTTCTGTGAGAAGTGACAGTGATGCGTTCAGTCAACACACGAAATGATGACTTCAGCTTGCATCATGCCCCATGAGCTCACCATTGAACCATTCAGTATAAAATCATCTGATCCGGAATCAGGCTTGGGAGTTTGTGAGGGCACGCAAAGTGAGCGTGTGAAGGGCTTCTCTGGGAGCAAAGGGAGATGGCCGGAAGGGGTGGGCATGGAGGCTGGTATCAGTCCCAAGTTCAACATGGACTAGGAACAAAATGACAGCCAATCAGCTTTCCCCGGTCATCAGATGAAGTCGCTGATTGGCCAAAAAAGATGTTTTTTTTTTCCTGCAGTGATGCACACAAAATTATATACAGTCAACATTGTATATAACCACTGAAAAAAATTAAGATATAATATTATTGAAACATTTTTAACATAAAAGCATCAGACATGTTTATTGGTATATTTGAATTGTATTTTGTTGATTGTTTCACTCTTACAAAGGGGATTCCATCATGGAATATGACATTTCTTCATTAATAAAAAAATTAACAATGAAGCTGGCATGTTTTGAAACTGTGAGTGGTAAGAAAACATGGAAAAATGTAGATAGTTCTGGTTGATATGTTCATTTTGGTCAGGTTGACAAGTGTCAGCATTCAGAAAAAATACTTTGGTAGTAACTAAGGGTTCACTTATTAAAAGGCAATAGACAGTGGAGGTAATTCATTTGTTTTTTTTTTTTTAATTCACATTCATGTCATATAAAATGCAGCTGACAAAACTATAAATAGTATGGTGTCCAGAATTTTTTATTTTAGGCTGTTTATAGTGTTTTGTTGGACCCGAAACACGTTACTGTATACTTGTTGATTAGTTGCAACTGGGTAACCACTTTCTTTCACTTGCATTTAATTAATAAACGGGCAACGAGATTGCAAACGGCTTTATATTTCACTGTTTTCCATAATGTTTAACAAAGTGCATTCCACCTAACGGTTTTGCAAAAATCAGCTTTCAAATTAATTAAGAACCTGTACACAGAAGGCAACATGGAGAACCACAGATCATGCTTTAAAAAGCGGAACATGAAAAGGTCACGGAAAGGGGAGAAACTAAAACACTCATGCAGTTGTTGTTTTTATATATATATATAAAAAAACGGCGAAAGACACCTTGAAATGAACCTCTGTGTCACTTTGTCTTCTCTGAACACCCGATTAAGGGGGCCTGCTGATTAGACACATTGTTAATGGCGAAAGCAAAACGATGTGAAGAAGAAACCTTTCTTTCTTCCTCATGCCCCACAAAAAAGTGTTTAAAAAAAAGCAGCACAAAGACGTGCGGCGAGGTGCTTCCCTGCCAGACCGCCGGTGCTGTGTCTGCGGCTGAAAGGGAGCCGCGCAGATGAACAGGAAAGGGCCGGCATGAAAGGCGAGCCGGGTCGGGCGGACAGCTGCGGGGGGAAGCGGAGCGCGGCTGGCGGCTGCGGCCAAGGGAGCCAACGCGGCCAGGATGCGTGTGAGCATCTCCACTTCCAGCTCCTGTCCCACGCTCAATAGAGCTGCCACTGATGGATTAGTCACAACGCTGCTGACAGGAGGAGGGGAAAAAAGGCTGGCGGGGGGAGATAAAAGTTTTCTCGTCTAGAGAAGAAAAGGCTACAATGTTGTTTTTTCTTCTCTTGCACTCTTCAGTGTTTGCAACTGGGTACACACGCACGTGTGCGTGTGTGTGTGTGTGTGTGTGTGTGTGTGTGTGTATGTGTGAGTATAAGAGAGAAAGAGTGCAAAAGGGACACCTGCCTGGACACTGACACACAAGAGAGAGAAAGAGAGCGGAGACAGAAGTTAAAGATGGAGCTGGGGCCACAAAATGTCAAAGAAAAGACCTCCATTTCTACCATAGACCCCCCTCCACCCCCCAACCAATAAAAAAAGGCAGGGATTGATTTCAGGCTCAATGTCAGGGACTAATACATCCTTTACACAGAAAATGGAGGCCCCAGCTTCCAGCCTCCTTTTGAAGGCCTTGCAGCAGCAGGCAGGACTCCTCACCGGGTGTGTGTGTGTCTGTCTGTGTATGAACGTGTGTGGTGGGAGGAAGGACGGGGGGTAGCTGGTATTGAGGGGGTCTTAGTCCATCCGGAGGAGACCATCTGTCTTCGACTGCAATGCTGGGGATGGGTCTCCAGTCTGTCCCTTTCCCTCGGATAGCTGCGCTTCTCTCAGATGTTTGCTTGTCTTCTGTCCTTTAACCATCCCAGGCCTGCCTGCCACTCTGCCAGCACAACCCTTCTCCCAGGGCTGCACCTGTGAGCTAAATGCCTTTTATTTCACCTAATTTCCTGAGAGCTTGGAGATCTATCCGGCCTGAATGAGTACAAGGGTAGCTGTTGCAAACAGATTGCCATTGAGACAAATACGGTGCCATCAGCTGGCTGTAAATTGGCCAAAAACAAGGTCACACTTTAAAATTTTTTCTTAGTTAATTCCAATTAATTTCTCATATGATGAAAATACTCTGTTGTATGCTTTAAATTCTGTTTCTTTTCCATTTAAAAAGAACAATTTACTGTGTAAATACACAAATTTGAAATTTTAAAACACGAATACATGCCATAAGTTTTATGGATTCGACTGAAATGGGTTGAATGAACACAGATTCCTGGTTTAGTTAATTCACTTTTACTCTGTAGTAGTATATAATGCATCGTCTGTTAAATTTTGTATATCAATTCACAGTTTAATTTTTTATTGTACACATTTTTGTTTTATTAATGATTGGTGGAAATTTATTCCTTATGTATTAAAATGTAAAAAGAAAAAAAAATTAAACAAAGATCAAAACACATCATTAATTCCTGAAAAGTAAGATTCTTGTTTCTGAAAATTCTTTGTGTCAGTTTAAATACGCATTCTTTGGAAGGTCAAATGCAAACTGTAAACTGCCAGGTTGTGTTAAAGTCATAAATATTCATACCCAGAGCAAAATCAATGCATACGTATGTTTCATCTGCAATGGGCATAAAATATGACCAACTGTTTATGCTTTCCCTAACACCTTGAGGCAATATTACCCAAAGACATTTTCTGTTTGAAGTGTGCACACATGAGCTAATGAGAAATTAACAGATGCAAACATCTATATTCCTTTCTCTCTTCAGGGAACAGGTGCACAGAAAACAATACGGATGTAACAAGGAGACCTTTCAAACTGAAGGGTTAAGGCATCATAAGTGAGCCACGCAGTCAGTATTCTGTCCCTTCATCTCCTAATTCGGTCACTGAGAGTTGGCGGCCAGACCCCTGCGAAGAGATGAGAAGATTACAAGCTGTTAATAAGGTGGAACCAATCGCTGACGTTTGGCCATTGTCCCTCCCAGCATCCTCTGGGAGCGTTTTCCTGAGAGAGAGAGCATTTGGTCTCGCATAGGGTAAGGAGGGGTGACCTTATGGGCTCTGCCACAAAGGCCTTGGATGTTACGCTTTTGGGGCCTGTAAACATATCTGTCACCACGCCTGTTTAACATAGGATACACGTCCTTACATACAAACTGGGGCTGCTGACATTTTTCACTCTTATTACCAATGGTAGAGTTCAGCAATAAAGTTTAATGTAAAACCTTTTTGTTTTATTGTACTGTAAAGCCTTTACTCAGACGTCATCACTTGCTGGTTTAAATACTGTGCCTGTCAACCCATAGTCATTTTATTTCACATGTAACAGCTGTACTGTCCAAAGCAAACCTTGTATTCTGATGTTATTTTCTGAGCTCACATTCAATGGCTTTTACGTGACAGGCATAGACCTGTCACAGTATATAGCAAGCACAGTGTGTGTGGTGTATGTCAACTGTAGGTATATGTCTGTTTTGTCACTTCACAACACCCACATTCCTTGTGCCTCTCATTTTAAAGTTGCCTTTTCCACCTCCTCAAACTTGTCTATATTTCTGCCCTGGAAACAGAGCTCTGTTGCTCCTAAGAGAAGTATGAAAACTTAGCAACTGTTTTAGTATGTTTAGCAAAGAAGCTGAGTGAACCAAATGTTAAACTAGAGTGACCAAAAATCCAGTTTGGCACCAGGCGGTCCAGTGTGAGGTGTAGAAGGACATGGTTTGTTTCTATGGACATTATTGTGTATGTCATTGGCTCACACACCCGATAAAATGTATTGTGTGGAATGGTGTTACCCGTTCCCTTATTTTAAATGCCTAAAAGATATTAGACTAATCAAAGGGGGATTAACTGCTGCACATGAATTTATGGAAGTGTAAGAATTTGCAAAAATTCAGCATGGTGTTAAGAATACCCATTCATCATGTAAAGCAGGAAACATCACTTCCACACTTTCTGCACACCTTTGGTATGATGTAGGAATGACAATTAAGTAAGGAAAAAACAAGAAACAAAACAACATTAAACAACAAAAATATGAAGAATGCAGGTAAATAATAACACCTCATTCTTAGCTCTGAAAGACTGTGTATACATTATAATGTGTATACATGTATATGACAGTAGATACTACATACCCTGCTCAGCTCTGCATGACTGTGTATACACTGTATATACAGTATAAACTACACATCCTTCTCAATTTTGAATGACTATATATTAATTTTATATATATCAACATTCTTGTCAGCTGCTGTGCATAATTTCCTCCTTTTTCAGGTTATTGCAGTAGCCACCATATGTCAAACCACCTCTGGTGTGAGGAAACTGAAATTTTAAAACATTTGAGGTGTTGCTTCAAATTCAGTAATTATATATCCAGAAATTTCAGTGATGCCTAAGTAGGGAACAAGAATGTTTTGTCATTTAAGGGGAAAAACTGAAACGAGGAATATACACTGCTATCCCATAACATTATGACCTCTGACAGGTGAAGTGAATAACACTGGTAATCTTGTTACAGTGGCACCTGGAAGTGGGTGGGGTATGACAGCAAGTGAACATTTTGTCCCTGAAGTTCATGTGTTGGAAGCAGAAAAAGTGGATCAGAGAAACTGCAAAACTGCACCTCTTGTAGGATGTTCCTGGTCTGCAGTGGTCATGATGAAACGTTGCCCCAGAAAGGAAAAACTGGTAAACTGGTGACAGAGTCATGGGTAGCTAAGGCTCATTGATACACGTGGGGAGCAAAGCCTGGCCTGTGCAGTCTGATCCAATAGAATAGCTATTGTAGGTAAAATTTGTGAAAAAGTTAATGCTGGTTCCAATAGAAAGGTGTCAAAAACACAGTGCATCAAAGTTTATGTATGGGCTGCGTAACTACAGACCGGTCAGGGTACCTATGGTGACCCGCATTCACAGCCAAAAATGTCTATATTGGACACATGAGCATCAGACCTGAGCCATGAAGCAAGGTGAGAAGGTGGTCTGATCTGATGAATCACATTTACTTTCACATTATGTGGATGGCCAAGCATATGGGTGTCGCTTACCTGGGGAAGAGATGGCACCAGGATGCATTATGGGAAGAAGGTAAGCTGGCAGAAGCAGTGTGATGCTTTGGGCAATGTTCTGCTGGGAAACCTCAGGTCCTGCCATTTATGTCGATGTTACTTTGACACGTACCACCTACCTAAACACTGTTGTTGACCAACTACACCCCTTCATGGAAACGATATTCCTGATGACAGTGGCCTCTTTCAGCAGGATAATGTTCTCTGGCACACTGAAAAAATGCTTTAAGAAGGGTTTGAGGAACACAACAATGACTTCAAGCTGTTGTCTTGACCTCCAAGTTCTCCAGATCTCAATCCAATCATACATCTGTGGGATGTGCTGGAAAAACAAGTCTGACCCAAGTCTGACCCAATCCTCAAGTTAGAGGATTTAAGGGATCTGTTACTGATGGCTTGGTGTCAGATACCACAGCATACCTTCAGAACTCTAGTGGAGTCCATGCCTTGTTGAGTCAGGGAAGGTTTGGTGGCAAAAGATGAACCTACTCAATATTAGGTACGTGGTCATAATGTTATAGCTAATTGGTGCATCTATTTTCTGTGTGTGACTAAGCAAGCAAAGAAGAAAACATTTTCCCTTTTTGGACACAAGAAATTTTTTATATTAAGCAAATTTTATATAGCTGTCATGAATACATAAAGATCAGTTATTATACCTTTGAGATTTCTTTTCTATGAAAGCTGGAAGACTGATACATTGAAAAAAAGTCTTTGGGCTAACTTAGAATTACTGATTTAATGTAAACAACTTGAGTGACAATGATGTGGTAGTCCTAGGTAAATGGAAGAAAACTGTCTTAGGTTCAACTAGCACAAGTTAATCTAAAAATAATGAAAAATTTGTTGGGTTTGTACCAAGAAACTTGAAACATTGAAATTAACTTATTTTATATTAGTTTGCTAGGTTAAATTTATTCAAGAACTCATACCAAACAAATTAGTATGCTAATATCAAATATTAAAATACTGGGAACATCCATCCATTTTCCATAGTGCTTATATTACACAGGGTCACCAGGGAGCCCGGAGCCTTTCCCAGGGATGTTATAGGGCACAGAGTAGGGAGCATCGTGAAAGGGGGTGCCAATCCATCGCAGGGTGCACTCACACACTAGGGACAATTTGGAAATGCCAGTCAGCGTACAACACATCTTTGGGCTGGGAAGGAAACTAGGGTACTTGGGAAGGACCTCCAAAGCACAAGGTGAGCACATACACAGAGCATGGTGGGATCTGAACCTAACCCTGGGGGAGCAAGGCAACAGTACAAACTATTGAACCACCGTGCCCCCCCACCCCCAGTCCTGTGTTAAATGCTGCAATGTATGCATTTTATGTGCCACTGTATTCCAGCTGTGAATTTTTCATGTAATACCTTATCTATCTTCAGTGGCCATTTAATGGTCAAAAACATAAATTTGAAATTAACAATGGTATCTGTTCAGGTTGCTACCTAACAAAATATGATATGCAAGGAACTTCCTTTTTTTAATCCCTGCATCAATACATGAACATATTAGTATTACGTGGAATGTGATGGGAATTTCAGTCATGGTCATATTTTATCTGAAACTTCAAACTTCTCATGCATTCTGTTCATACACACGCAGTCCACAAAATAGGAAGAAATACCCAAGTGGATGACCCAACACTTTACCATAACGTAAAAGAGTTTTATAGGTTTGATGTAAAGTCATTTAAATTGTCAACTTAACTACCTTATGCATTTAAATAAAGAAGAATGGACTGGATTATTTGAACATCATTTGCCTTTTTTGTATGACTGACAGCAAAAATTTTTTATAGTGTACAAGTCAAAGCCTGAAGATCCAAACTCAGGTGTATGCTCAGTCCTGCAGGTGAGGATCATCTGGAGGGGTGCTTGTCTTGTCTTGGCATTTGAGTGGAGACCACAGCATCCACAGCCCCCTGCCCCCTCCCTCCCTCCCTTCAGAGATCCGACAGTGATGGATCTGCCCCTGACCGCCGAGACCAGCTGGGACCCGCCGCTCTCAGTGGCAGCCCCGGCCGTCACTATGGCATCCCAGGCTGCCTTTCTTCTGCGCTGAGGGGGAGGGCACTGAGGAGGGCATGCAGAAGGTGACGGGTATGGGATATGATGGATGAGGGGACAGACACCCCCAACGAGAGGCAGGGCTACTGAATATTTCACTTATTCACTTATTAAAGTGAAAAGGAGAGTTTAGAAGAATGGTTTCTCCTACATATGATGCCTGATGTGATATTTAAAACACAAAAACAAAAAAATTTCCAAATTTACTGGAAGGATGAACATAGAATGAGATCTTGTGGAAAAAAAAAACTTTTAGCGATTGAAATTACTTTAATTAAACCTATAAATAATATCAACAGAGTATAAAGAGACGTCTGGGGGTGTTAAAGAGATGTGACAATGTTATTTAAACTTTGAGACAGTTTAATTAATGGTGATCTGGTGTAGTACTAATGTCAATATTATAGACTGGATGTTTTCCAATAATAGCAGTACAAGCCAAGGGTGTTTGGCGAAATTCTGTTGTAATAAGAATAATTAGTGTAATGATGAAAAAGAAACTTGTTTCCAGTACTAGTGAAGGAAATCTGGTTGTAGGTCCATTGAGATGGCATGTTAGAGTCTGTAACATGCTGATCTGGGCCAGAAGATGATAAAGCTAGAGGAGATGCAATGTTTGCGTATGGAGGGGCGGGGGTCTTGTGTTAACAAGTCCATTTTGTTTGAGGCTGAGACGTCCAAGTCCTGCCTCATGTGGAATTGACTTTCATGAGTTTGTCAGGATGCATTAAACAAGCGAAGATAAATTGCAGAAAAGAGACGAACGAGGCCTGGACATGACATGGGGATAAAGAATGGGAAGTGAAAAGGCAGCAGGTCGCCGACATATCCGTCACTGTGGCACACCATCATCTGTGTGTTACAGACAGAGAGCGAATACATGGCTACTGCTTCTGTGGACGGCTGCTAGAGAATGAGCCACATATTGATGAAGATGCATCAGACATTATTGTTTAAAAATAAGTTACAAGCATGGAAGAGAAGACGTTATCATTAATTACTCATGCACAGATAACTGGTATTTAATGAACAAAACAATTCACTAATTTGTGTGTATGTGTTTTGTGTGCAAAATGAGTTACTAAGGGCTTTGTTTTACTGTAGAACTTACGTACTAATAATGATATGATAAAAAGTAACCATATGGGACAACACCCAACCATGCAATCTGATAGCCTTAAAACTTTTGCCCCCTTGTTGAACAATTGAATCAGGACAGGGCATAAACGGGACCCCGCCTGTCACTGGGCATCTGGGGGGTGCGACCCGGGAGGACAGAGGTACAAACACGAGCCAGACTGAGCCACAGGGTAGAGCCTTAATCTCATTTACTGGTATGCTGGAAGTCCTGGAAATGCAACACTATACTATATCTAGTACATTCAGGCTTACTGGCTAGCATCTGTTAGAGAGTAGCACTGGGATATGAAACTGGCTTTGATTTTAACCCCATAGACATAATTATTTGCCTTTCCAAAGGACATAATTACAAATGCATCCGACAATATCATAGTTATTATATATATCATTATATAAAAAAAATATATCATTGCTATTAAAAAAATTATATAAGTATCGCCTCACCTTTGCATCAAGAAGGACTGTAATATAAAGAGATAAAAACACCAAAGGTTGTGAATTAGTGATGAAAAGCAACAGTTTTGTAGCAAAGATCTAAGATTTGCATATATCTGCAAAGTGCAAACTATATATAAATTGTTGTGAGTGACAGGTGACGAATTTGCCCACCACCCAAAGACTGAAAGTGATACTGTTATTTAAAGTGACCCTGGGTTAATGATTTCATTTGTGCTTTGATTGCGGTGGGTTATCCTAGCAGGACGTCATGCTGTGACTCATTTATGAATCACCTCAGACTGCTTCACAAGGCAACTTATCTGCTCACTTCCACTTGAAAGAGACAGATGGACACCTTGACAATGGCTTCTGCTTTTTCGTTTCTCGTGAAGTAAAGGACATGGTGTCCACTCCCACACCTTACCCCCCCCCTCCCACAGGCATGCTTGACCAGGCCCAGGCCATGCTCCATCGAAGCCGTTGTGTTGCAGTGGCACGCAATTAACACCCAGTTGATATACTCCCAAGATTTACTTTGAAGTTAAATCCCATCTTTGCCGCCTGTTCTTTCTTGTGCCCATTGCTCCATACGCAATGAATATCCAAAGGTCCGCTTACTTGACAGGATTATCGCCCATTGAAAGTCAGCTTTGACCAGCAGGAGAGTTTCTTTAAAAAAGCTTATGCCCCCACGCTCTCCTCTCCTTGTTTTTCTCTGTCTCGTCAGTAAATACATTGATGAACTCTATCTCTTCTCTTGTAATGGTACGGTATTGTTCATTGAGCCTGTTGCTGGACAGTAATTACACCTTGCTGAAACCTTCATAATTCACTTAAGTTTTGGAGCTCTGTATACATATGAGTTCCCAACTGCACACTTTAGATAGACAAAATCGTAAGCAAATGCTAAATATTTTTCCTGGAATTCTACAAGAAAATTTCCTATAGTATTACTATTAAAAATTTTTTTGTAATTTTTCATGTTTACAGCCTATTAGAAATAGTAATTTCTAACATGAGGTATGTTTACCGTAATCCACTTTATATACAGTATATATGAGAGTATTATTACTTATATGTGTGAGTTAAACATATACACATAGTAACAGAATGCAAAAAATAAAAAGCTAAATTGCATCAAATTCCTACCCTACGACAAACCAGAAAATAGCATTTTATGCACGCCAGAAGAATTACTGAAAGAAGACTGATACTCTATGATTTATTAGAAGAAATTTAAAGCCATTGAAAATATAATGTTTAGATGTAATATTTATTTAAATGTTTATTAAATTAAATATATTGAAATAATAAGTATACATTTTCTTACACATTATTGCCATATTAAGTGCTGGTATTACTTCAGATATAAGCAAATCAGATAATTATGATCAATAAAAATTATAAAATTTACATTTTATCTGTTCATCTGATGACAGGTTGTGATCCTGTATTAAATGGTTTCCTTATATAATCCTAGCAAAGAAAAATATCAACATCAGGTTGCAATTTTCTAATATTTTGGAAAGAGAAAGCTGGTAACGATGGAACAGTTGAGAACGACAATCATCAATTCGTAACATAACTTTTTATATTATATCGTTAAATAACACCCACATGCGTGCGCGTTCACACACACATATACACACACACACACACACACACAGATCTGTAAAGCACTGTGGTCAACTTTCAGTTATTATAATGTGCTATATAAATAAATGTTGATTGTTTGATTGATTAACACACACACACACACACACACACACACATATATTTAGTATATTTAAGATTCTTTCTCTTGAATACACAAAACAATTACTCTAAGTGTCACAAAGAAAAAGAAGAGGCTTCAAAACAGCAGACTCCAAAGCGACTGATGGACCTTCTCTGGTCCCGAGAACAATGACAACTAAACATCAAGACCCGCAAACTCTCAAAGACAGAGTAATGCCCATTTCTATGTTTGAGGCTCCTAAAACTCCAGCAGATCTTATTGTTTTCGACTTTGTGTGCTTTGTCACTGTTGTCAGTGCATCTTTTAGGCATAATCCCTTTAGCCAACAAAATAAGATGTGCTTGCTTAAAAAGCCTCACATCTGCGATGTGCTTTGAGATGCCTAATTCCACTGTAAATTGGTGTTGGAGGTTTTTTTTTTCTCACCCACCTCTGCACAACATGCCATGAATATTCAGCTGTATGCAGACCGTTGTGTTCGAAGACAAAACGCTGTCTTTCAGCTGTCTGCTGCTTCTTTAAAACGACCTTGTCGGGTTGGAGCTTGGCAGAGTGAGAGATCAAAAAGGAGGTGAATGGTTATTAAAAAGCTGAGGTTTTCACTAATTGCCGATGTGTGTATAAAGCACGAGCATGGACGGCTATTAAAAGGCAATTAATTTTATGTCTTTAATAAAAATTTAATTGTGTAAGACAACTAGTGGTGTGCTACATATGTATGCATACGTTCATTTATTTTCTAAAATTTAGCAAAATATACTATATACTTGTTTAGCTTTCAGTAAGTCAGGTGCTTCTAGGGAAACAGGTAATTAATTTTAAAACAATCATAACCAGAAAATATCCTGCACAGATTTAAGCAATATATTGCCCTATTTACTGTATTGTTTGCATTATAACTTTTATAATTTTTTTCAAACACATTTTTAATTTCAAATCCGCTTTGTACTGTATGTAACCCATCATTGTATAATATAATGTATGTCTGTATGTATGTATGTATATGCATGTATGTGTGTGCGTGTGTGTGTGTGTGTGTGTGTGTGTACGTATGTATGTATGTGTGTTTTTTTGTGTGTAGGTGTGTGTGCATGTACATATGCATGTATGTACATACGTGTGTGTGTTATTGTGTGTAGGTGTGTGTGCATGTACATATGCATGTATGTACATACGTGTGTGTGTGTTATTGTGTGTATGCATGTATGCACATGAGAATGTATGTTTGTATGTATAGTTGCTCATGACTGTCTCGTACGATGGCATTAGAGTCCACTCCTCCCACTAGTTCACCCTTCTCCTCCTCCTTTCTTTTTTCCACCTGTTACTGTGAGAATTCCTCTCCCTGAGGGAGTGGATACAGAAACAAAGAAGTGAAGGCAATTGTGGTCTTTTCAGGGGGTTTTGTGTGTGTGGGGGGGTTCCATAAGCCTGAAATGTTGCAGTATAGTATTCTGGGAAGGGGGGGGGTAAGTTGTTAACATAAAATAAAGCCCTGGAATATCTTGCTTGTTCTGCCCCTTGTTCCAGCCTCCTCATGCTATATTAGCAGTATTGTGTTGTAGCACACTTCCTGGTGTTTCCAGGAAAATGCAGTTCTGTGTGACCCAAAAAAAGTTCAGCATGGTCCTGATCTGTCCAGCACAGCTCATTTCAGCCCATCATTGTCCAGCATAGTCAAGCATAGCAATGCACAACATAGCACAGCACAACCCAGAACAGCACAACACAGTACAGCACAGCACAACACAGCACAGCACAGCACAGCACAACCCAGCACAGCACAACACAACATAGCACAATGCAGCATAACCACTCACGATTCAGCACAGTCCAACAAAGCCCAACATGACCAATATTTCATAGCCAAACTTTGTGCAGCACAGTTCAGCATAACCTGCTGTTTCCAAGAATGATGGTGTACAGCCCAGAATGATCTACTGTTATCCCAATACGGCCCATCCTCACTCAGAAGAGTCCAACACAGTTGGCCATGGCCCAACTGAAACTGGCATGGCCCAGCACACCCTAGAATAACCTGGTGTTATCTACGGTGACCAAATTCTCTCCAGCTTGCCATTTATATTTCTTACTTTTGTCAGCTAGGACCTGTTGCTGATGACACCAAAAGCAGAAGATACAGAAGTGTGTGCATGGGCCTGGAGTTTGGGTGTTTTACATTGGCAGGATACGCAGGTCCTCATATTAGAAGCACGTGCATTTCCAAAATGTAGTCCAAGAAGAATTTCCATTGTCTTACATTTTGTTTGAATGAGTATGTTATTGTCTCTCCATTGTCCAAACCGTGTTTAAAACTCTAAATGTCATTGATCTTCGAATGCAATTTAATAATAAATAAATACTGTGCCCTGTGGTGGGTTGGCGCCCCGCCCTTGGTGTCCCCTGCCCTGCGCCCTATGTGCTCTGGGATGGGCTCCAGGTTTCCCCGCGACCCTCACCAGGAATAAGCGGTTAAGACAATGGATAAATACTTGTGGATGAAGCCATTTTTTGAGTAACAGTACATACTGGGATTATACTACCATTACTACTACTGATGATGATAGAACAGATACATCTTTACGCAAGTGTATGAAATACGAAACGCACCAGTTCCTTTACTGTCATGTGTAAAAATAGACAAAGGAAGTTCAGTGCATGGTTTTCCCAGTGATGATGTTTGGTGACAGACTGTGGGTAAAACTACACTATCTACGTGTAGTTCAGTACTGTTGTAGCAGAGCACAGAGAACGAACGCGAAACGAGGATTGGTTATAAATACAGTAAATAAACCACATATAAGCTGTAGTATATAACATGATGTGCAGCTGTAGCAGGGCAGCTATTCTCACTGTTCCGTGCGTAGCGTTAGCAGTTTTCACGTCATTATGCTACTCATTTTATTACCATGTTGTTTAATGGCAGACTCAGATGTGTCTAAACGGATTTAGTCCCACTCGTGCGGTACTTAATTAGCACGTTGTTGAAAGTAGAATAAAGCAAATTGTAAATTAGCCATCAGCGTACTTATACGGCGTTATTATCCAGGGAAGTCACATGCATGAAACCCAAGTAAAAATAAAATTAATACATTGTTTTTTTTTTTTTTTTAACGTGGACTTTGTGACCTTAAGAAAGATAAAATTAACTTTTCTCTACTCGCATACCTTCATCTACGAGAGGTGGTAAAAAAGAATGAAGAAAAAGATGAAGAAATAAACCAGCCGCGACCTCATCAAACTGAGAATGAACTTTATACCTACAGAAAATAATTTAAAATGGTATAAAGTGGCTTCGTTACTTTATCATCTTATATTTTGTTATCTAATTGTAAAATAAAATTTAAAAAAACAATTTAGACATAAAGTCTGAATGTGATTGACATATCCATATGTATTCATGTTAAAATCCCTTCAGGCTGTCATTATGTTTTTTCACTCTAACACAAAGTGCGTAACAGCCCTTAATATTTAGCGTATTTCATCATTACCTATAAATATCCAAAATATGAAATATACTATAAACGACCGCTCCTCAGCGCTCCTTAGACGCAAATTTTAACAAACTATTTAACATTCGTGTCGATAAAGTGATTTTATTTCATTTGGTTTGAAATTAATAGATGCATTTTCTTGCGGAAATTGCGAACATATTGTATTGTGTTGAAAGGCAGACGGCAACCCAGATGTGCTTTATAATACAGCATATTTACGAAATGTTGTCATTCCAGTCAAATATCAATAAAAATATTATTATAAATACACGGTTATTAATGTGTTCGGAAAACTGTATATTTGTATAACCTATAGGACATTCATAGAGAAATATGTTTTCATTATCAAAAGATGACGCGAGGGTAAAATAATTTAAAAAGATGCGTAAAGAAAGCATTAAGGTTTTTATTTCGTCAAATTCGTTTAACTTGCATAGTGATTTGTTCATTTAATTTTATCTGTCATTTTGGTGGAATACAATATCGCAAAAAATCACCTGCTGATTTTCTACTGAATAAATATATTTGTTTGAATATTTTCGCCTACAATATAAATTCACTCTGTTTTGAGTACACCTCTTTGAAACGATATATGTAATGAAATATATTATTCGTTTTTTAGTGTTCGATTGACTAATATGAAATTACAAACATTATCGGTAACTGGAATATTTACTGGCACGAAAACTGAGTACTCCTTACCTTCGTTTGTCTCAGAAAAACTCAAATTACCTGCCTCATTAGACTATTAATGGAAAAGTGACTCTACGAATTGTCTTGTACTAACTTTTACATAAAGCAACGCAGAACTTTCAGTAGGTGACTTTATATGTCTCTGATATTTAGTATCAGTTGTCATTTAGAGATTTTTTTTTATAATATCAAAATATAAGTGACAAAAAAAATAAACTACCGATGCCACAAAATTCAGCAATAATGTATCTATGGAGTTGACAAAATAATATTAAGAAATACAGTACTTAAAAGATGTAAGAAATACAATATTTCAAACAAGGTAGATGAGTACTTTGTCACCTGCAGATCTTCTTGAAAATAAAAATACACACAAGCGCATACGTATATAAATGGGAAAGTGAACATTGCTCTGCTTCTGTAAGACTGGTGGTTAGAATATATTTTATGCACGTGTTTTGCGACTTTCAATTAAAAACTTCGTTTTAATCATACCTCAACATGTTTTAGGAATTATCGTTAAATAATAAGCATGGCCTTACGTATAAGTAAATAATATGAAAATACTGATAGTGTTAACGTTTATTTTAGAAGATTGAAAGAAATAAAAGCGATTGTGATATTTTAGTTTTATGAGATCAGTATGGCTCTAAGACTCATTTACCGTTCCTCTACTCGTTTAAATAAGTAAGGATAACTTAAACAATAAAGGAAAATAAAATTATTTTTGTCGTTGGTACATAAGCATTGATAACTTTCGACCTGTCAGACAGCAAAGTTTGAAATAATTATATAAAATAACTTTCAATATCAAATTAATTAAACTCCACATGACTTTATAGTTTTTATTGTTTGTGTGTATTGCATCTATGTTTGGGAGTGTAACGCTAACAGTCTCCTACAAATCCATGAATATGAACTTAAAAAAGAGGAAACATAATTAACTAAGCGAATAAATAATTTACCAGAAGGAAACAGAAACGAAACGTTCCAATTAAACATTTTTTATTAACATTTAAAATGCCGACATATTATCACTCGTTCATTTCAAGTCCCAGTAAAATAAGTAAATAAATATCATTTAGCTGTTTTCATACAAAAATAAAGAGATGACAATTCTTTATGTCTGGCAGTGACGGTGACATGAAAAAGAAGTACTGAAAATACTGGATTAACTCAATTTTCTACGTGAGGTTAGTCGGCAGCGGACCGGTTAGCCGGAGATGGAGACGCATGGAGGGTAAGAGGAGTTCTGTGATGCCAAAAAAATCAACAGCGAGTTTCAAGAAATAAAAAAAAAAAAAAAAAAAAAAAAAAAAAAAAAAAAAAAAAAAAAAAAACTCGCAGGTCACTCCAAACACATCAACAGAATGCCAATAAAAAAGTCTTTCGCTCTATATAAACAGAATTAGACATCTACATATTTACATATAAAAAGACATTTCTTTCGGATGGAAGTGAAACGATCAAGAAAATGCTTTATCCGTTTTTCTTGAATTTAAACCACAGACTAGTATTACACGTTACGTTTTAAAGCAGATACACCGTGTTTAAAAACTGGTGGGTACTTGCACACATAACGTACAATACTGAAAGAGGGTATATTTATTGAAAGTTTTGTTCCTTTTCTTTCCCTGTATCCCGTGTCTGATTTTCCGGAGTAAGATTAAAACAGCACGACTGTTTTAAGAAAATTTCTCACAGACTTTCCTAGAACAGAAAAACTTTAAATGAGAGCATGTTGCAAAACTAAATTAAACAAAAAGTAGTTGAAGATTTTACAGCAGAAAACTAACTGATCTACGTCACCAGTCTCTGTTCATCTATTTCAAGCAGTTAACAACAAATTGGTCAATGGGTTTGCAGAAGTGATCTGAGTCACGGGTGTTATCTATACAGTCCGATATCAGAAAGTCAGTTCGGTGCTCTACGGGAGCTTTTAAAGTCATTTTGAATCAGTTGCTAGCCTTGGCATGCTCACGGCGTTAATGCCCGAGACGTGAGCAGGGGGGACTTGGCACATACTGCAGGGACAGGGCATCCCTGTGCCCCAGTGCTGAAAGCTGCTACCCAGTGGCCCTGCACTCGCAGAGGGCGCTTTAAGGAGTCCGTGGTGAGGTCTGACTGGGGTCACTGCCGAGATGCCAGGAGCAGAGAGCGAGGCGGCGGAGGACACAGGCGGTGGGAGCAAGGGATGATGAACTGGATGAGGTGCGTGAGAAACCGTAGGGTGACCAGGCAGGGGCCCCGTGTGCGCCATGGTCCCGCACGCCGAAGGATGGAAGCTGCTGTGGTGGCCGGTGCCGTAGATCTCACCGACCAACCTCTTCATTTCCTCCAGCGAATTGCTCAGCATCAAGATGTAGTTTCTCGCTAGGAGGAGAGTGGCAATTTTGGAAAGCTTGCGCACTGAAGGGCCATGCGCGTACGGCATCACCTCCCTAAGCCCGTCCATAGCTATGTTCAGATCGTGCATCCTCTTCCTTTCCCGACTGTTGATCTTTAGTCTCATCGATTGCAGCTCGCTTTCGGAGAGCAGCTTGCGGTCTTTCTTCGACAGCATTTTCAGGCTCAGCGAGTCGTCGTCATTGCCCGAAAGACTCCTTAAGTCTGCGCTCAGCTCTTTGGGGGAGTCGCTTTGCGTGGAGGAGACGGCGCCGGAGAATCCACCCGTTTTCCTAGCTGTCGAAAGAAAAATATCCTCCACTTCTGGAGAGGATGGCCTGCTGGACACGCGACTGGTATCGGAGTCCATAGCTTTTTCTTACGTGCTGCACAACAGTGTTTCCTATAAAAAGAAATGGTAGTTCTCAGCACTAATATACCTTTCGTTATTATTAAACAGTTTTCTAAAGCAAAAATAATATAAAGTATATACACTTATGAAAGGTATTTCAGTAGGTACCTGTCGTAGGCTATATCTTAAACAATATAAAAGTTGAATGTTTATTGAACTTGCAGAAAATATACAACGTTTAATTCAGCATTTGCGCGTCTTGCTAAATATGAGTATTTGAAAAAGCACGTTAGTTGTTACGGCATGGTTTTACATTGCTACAGTTTAAGTCATAGTTAACTTATTGCCAGTCAAAATAACGATTTACGGATTAGGTACTTACCGAAACCGAGGCGCCTGATAAACAAATGCTCTTGACGCAACTCAACTGGTTATTTCCAATGATGCTGAAAATCTATTTGCTAACTTGGATACGGTGGCAGGTTTTTATAGCAGACTCGACAACGATGCTCTATCTGGGGTACAGCGTTATTGTGTTTTCCAATGTCTCGACTGGACCAATAATATTCCCGCTTTGTGGGTGAGAAGGGGGAGCGCGAGGGAACAGAGTGTGTTTTACTGCGGGGAGGGGGGTGGCTGCTCAAATCTGATGTCATTACAAAGAAAATGAAGCTCAATTAAATGAATAAGACACACTCCTCTCATTGAATCGGATTGCAAGGAGGGGAATTCTACAAAAAATGTTAACAGCATGTCTCAAACTGGACGAAACTATCACTGTTACCATATAAATAACCTGTAAACTTGCAAAGAGTATTTTTAAAGGCATGCAATTTGGCGGTGGCACGGACTAGTATCAGACAGAACTGTTCCCAAAAGTGCACTTGTCCATAGAGCTACACATTGATAAAATGAGAAGACAGTTACCGAATTTGGACTAAAGATTATGTAGTTTTCTTTAAAGATTGATTCAGGATTTTATCCAGTATGTTCCCAGGGGTCGGTAACTCGTTTATATTTTTTAAGTATATTTTGCAATTGCACCTCTTAAAGCCAAGCTATTGCTGTTTAAATCTTTACTAGAGAAAAAGACATTTATGGCAAGCTGTCATATGTCTGTCGTTTTTTCAAGGAACTCTTAAATAAATGCATCCATTAATTTTCATTACAAAGAAAACGTGATGGGTCTGTTGTGTTCATTGTGTTTATTGATTCTTATAGTAAACCTTAAAAGTATTACTGTAATGCAGCATGTTTAGTACGCGGTGTCCGTCTTGCAACAAGCGCGCGCCCAGTTAATGCGCTGATTGTGGTTTTACTTCAGTTGATGAGGCGTTTATTGTTTTAACCCGACAACCCCTATTGCGCCTGACAGCTGACTGCAGGCTCCGAATTCAGCCGTTAAGTGTTCTGTAATTCGTTAATAAGCGAAGCGTGCAAAATTGTTTTTAACGGTTGTTGTGTATAATATTTCAGTCGGATAAATCTGGACCGTAACACTGGTGGCTGTGGAACTGATGTAGTATAAAAGTAATGCGCAAAAATAACAGAAATATAAATGTCACTTAACATTATTTCAAGAGCAATTACAAAACTTTATTGTATTTATAAATAAACGAAATAGCATTACTTAAATTTTTCATGTGTGTTGTATTTTTATTGTTTTTATTATTTACTATCTATTGGTATTACTATTTCTGTATTTAATAACGATATTTCATATGTATACATGTATTTCTTTTACTATCCTCCACCTTATATGCGAGGAAATAATGGTTGTATTAATGCTATACTGAAAAATTAATAGTCTTTTAAATAATGTAAATAATGCTAACCAAACAACCGTAAAACATTTTTAAGTAACTACACAAGACAAGCTAAGTTATACGATATATAATACGAATAATATACTTATTTATCTTTTTATAACGTGGAATAAACTAGTGTTCCAGTGAAACTCTAATATAAAATATTAACACACACATGAACTTGTGTCTGAAAAAAGAAGGTTGCTTATACGGACACATTAACACGGGATTCAGATGGACACATGCGTTATTTTTTAAAAGCCAGTTATTTACTTCATTAAACGCAAAACGCTACTTAAACCTAATGCAATGTGTAATGAGAAACTGAAAATTAAACTTGCACATTAGAATAAAAGGTGTGATCTTAACACTATTCTTTTTACAGAAGTCCACAAGTTGTAAAGGGTCATCGTGTTTCGAAGGCTGAACACTAAGAAGGGTAATGTGACCCAAAAAGAGAACTCTAACGTGAAGCTGTCAGTATTTGGGATAAACACATAATAGTGTCGTGTGTAACCCATAATAGGTGGCAGAAGTTGACAGTAAAGTGTTGTGAATTCACACGTCCTCAGAAATTTATCACTAACGAAATTTATGAAGCATTAAATACAGCAAATCCCCCTTCATCACAGTGCAATGTTATTATTTATTAATTATGCAGAAGGATTAATTTGATGGCACTTTACAGATCTCATCTGGGCTGTTTGCATCACATGTGGACTGCTGTGGACAAGTTGTCCATAGCGTGTGTCACATGGTGTAGCTTTTCTGGGTCACTGGCAAAGGAGCAGCAGTGTGTGAAGAGGTGTGAGATAACATCTGCAGAGCTGCCCTGCGCTGCGTTCTGGGCACGTGAACATCACTGCCAATGGCCCAGCCCAGAGGAGAGGTGAACTCGCAGTCAAAACCTGTTTTATTCATCTCCAGTGAAGTGGAAAAAAAACATCACCTCAACAAAGGTGCTTCTTGCTTTGTTTATAACTCTTGGAGGCTTACATTTACAGGTATTTTATTTATGCAGACATCTTGACTGTAAAAGAAAAACTGAACTCTTCACTCTCTTCATGTGATGGTCTCTTTGGATGATGATGAGGATGAGGATGATGATTCTCATTGATATAAAGCACTTACAGACATTTTTTTCTTAGATTTTTCTCAGTGCCATTTTGTCCCAAAAATTCAATTTTGAGCAAATTGTCTTAAATTTTGGCTTATATTTTAAAGTAAATATAAACTGTGTCTTTTTCATTTATTTAACGTATTTTGCCATTTTCCTGTGCTTATATTCAGGAATGGTAAATTTATGTCTATCCTGCCTGTATTTGAAGTAACTATATTTCTACTCACTTCCCTTCACCTTGTAACCAATATTGGTGACATAATTAAGTGATATGATAAATAACTCTGACAGCATTTAACAAATATTTTTTTTACTTTGACAGAAGTTTTTACTTCAGAGTGAAGTGAAGAATTGCCATGGTTTTAGTTTCAAATTGGTTGAAAATTAAGAATTTGCTTTTTCTATATACAATTAACATGTGTACTGAAATGTGGTCATACTCACATGTCAACTGTTACAGCACAGATAATTAAGATAAAACAGGTTTTTACAGAAATAGTTTTTTAAGCAAGTATAATATGATCATTCCAATGCTTTCTTTGAAAAAGCAAAAATACAGCATTTCTACAGAAATACAGAACATTTATTGAAATGAGCTTGTTTAACTGAATATCATCAAAACTCAGACATATTTTTCTTTTATGGTGATCATCTTATCTCTTGTCTGTGATCTCTATCACATCTACTACAAAAACTAAGTTTAAGTCATCCATAATCAATGAGCTGGCCTTCCCTTGCACTTAGGAGCCATGTCTTCTGGGACATCAGAACTCCAAACCGTTTCACACATGTTGTCAAACTTTTGTCTGACAGCTGAAGGATGAGGTCATTTTTTGGCATCCCTTTCCAGTCTTGCAGTGGGTCACTCATTGGTCTGTGGGGGGGGGGGGGGTGGATTTTAAGAACTCTTCTGATTGAGAAAGCAAACAGCTTGCACGTTGGTGCCAGAACCCGTGCGATCACAGCTCACTGCGACTCATAAATGACTTTGTGTCACCATGTCAAGTTAGCTGCCTAATACCTGAGGATGTGAGGTTGCAAACATTTTGACAAATGATAGCTAATTAGCTGCATTCAGCAGCTGCAACAGATGCATTCACCATGAGGCCCTGGGTATCAGATTTATGCACGCAAACTTACTTTTCCCTCTGCATCAACAGCCCTGTGTCACCACCCCCTGCTAGACAGACATAGGGCAACTCCAGTCAAGGCAGGGGGGAGCATAATAAAAGGTGTCAGAAAATCATGGTCATTAGCATACTTTTATAGTGTGTTGCTGATCCTCAGGCTTATTCTGTGGGCATGTTGTTTAGTTGTTTTCTAACGCGGCTTCCTGCCCCAGTCCGTCTGCTTGCTTGTTTACTTGCACCAAATCAGATTATGCTAATAAGAACGGATAAAGTGCATTTTTATCAGAGGGAGAAAAAAGGGTATTTAAATCAAGGCATCCACTGAGCCTGAGGTCTTTATTTAAGATTCTCATAATTTCACTCAATGCGTAACAAATGTAGTTTAACACCCTGACTCTTTTAACTTATTGTCATTTTGACATTTACAAATAAAATGTGGTTAATTGTTTTTATTTTTTGTTTTTTTTTCAGATAAATAGAAGTAAATGACAAGCGGGCGTAGATTGACAGTGCATGTAGTTTAAAATTCTTAGACAGAAATGTTCATTTTCAGCGCTTCCGATTGTTGTGTCAGCTTGCTGTGTGGTAAGCAAATGTACATCCCCAGCTGGAACAATGAGATTGTTTTTACAGGAATGTCTAAAACATCTATGCAGAGACTGGGGTACGTGCTGAAGTGTTTGGGAAAGCAACCATTTTTATCTTGTATCTGAGGTGTGAAAAATGAAGTGAGAACATGTTAGAGAAGTTAGCACTCACAACACAAGGGGCAGCACAGGACACAAATTTACATCATATTTAATACCTCATTTCAAGTCTTAAAAACGTGTCTAATAAAGACGCGTGGAGTGTTTGTAATAGGAAATTAACACAGTGTGCCAGAAGTACAATTGGGAGGTTTTGACACCTGTAGGTAAATTATTTGCAAGTGCTAAAAATGGTCCCATGTTAATCAGCACAGTTTTTCTATTATCTCTTTTTCCCTTCAGTTTTTGCCACTTGAAAAAGGGGCAGAGATGAACAGAAAGATACGCTGGAGGTACAGAAATGTCAGCCCTCAAAGTGGAAAAACAGAATCAATTTGTGCCTTGTATAGGAATATTTATAGAGGGTTTATAGAGTATTGTATTTTTTTTCCTGTAACATTGTGTCTACAGGTAAAGGTTATTGAAAGTTGTATTTTGTCAGTTATTTCTGAAAATGTTCCATTCTATATTCTCTGCCATTCTGCTTCTCTTCACAATTACATCATTACCTTAATAGCCATTGGATGGTTAATTACTACAGAAATAGAAATAACTGTTATTAAAATAATTTAATTTCAGTATGTTTTTTATTATTTACTCATACATTGTGTTGTTTTCTCAGTTGTGGGATGAGTAACATATGCCATTGATTCGTCTTGTGAAAACATTAGACATAATTTTTTAATCTAAATAATCAAATATGTTTTGAGTAAATTACTGTCTGTGAAATCATTGTTTTAAATGCTATGATGTCTTGTACATATTTTTCTTGGACACTGATTTCTGTAGATGCACAAGCTATCACCATTGCAGCCAGTGCTCACCAGTTGCCCTAAGTCTATTCAAGTATGTCATTCTTTCATGTTTTGTCATTATAATTACATTTGCATCTCCTCCTTCTAAGTCGTTCACCCTCTCATTGTTTTTCCCTCAACTTTCCACACTTTATCTTCAACACTATCTCTTTCTCCCCCCATTGTCACATACATCTCACTCTTTCTCTTTTCTTCTTTCTCTGGTTTCTTTCTTCTTTACTCTTTCTCCCCATCTCCCTCTTTCTCTTGCTCTGCTCTCTCCTTTACTGTGCTCTCTTCTTTACTCTCACTTTCTCTCTCTCCCTACCTGTTCCATCTTTCCACGTCACTCTCCTTCTCTCCCTTTCCTTTTCTCTCTTCCTCTCTCCTTTCCCCTCTTTCTCCCTCTATCCTCTCTCTCCCTCTCTCTCTCTCTCTCTCTCTAACTTTGCATTTGTATGTGTGTATGAAAGACAGCAAGAGAGACCGAGAGAGAGAGAGAGAGAGAGAGAGAGACAGAGAAAGAGACAGAGAAAGAGAGACAACGACCGAGAGATAGAGAGAGAGACAGACAGACAGACAGAAAGAGAGAGAGAGAGAGAGAGACAGAGAGAGAGGAAGAGAGAGAGAACAAGTCTGAGTCCATGGGGGGCGATGCTGCACAGAATATCAATTGTGGAGCAACATATGTGAGACATAGTTAATCCTCCAAAATCTGCCTTCAAAATACAAAGAATGAAAAAAAAGTGTAGGCAAGACAACTTTTCTTCGTTCAGTAGATCCATCCAGGTCTAACAAAAAAGAAATCTATTTGTCCTACCACAGTTGGCCTTTTTGTTTCATGCCCTGGAGGAAAAAAATGGTACAAAATTAAAACAAGACATAATAAAAGGCTATTGAGGAGTGACTAGCACAGGAAGGGAGGTGTGGTGCAGGGAAAACGGACAGGTAAAAACAGGCGTATTACTGTACCTCTGGCCTGCCATTCATGCCCAGATTAGTCACACACAACTCTGAGAAATGGATTTCTCCCTTTTCTAGGGGAGTTTGGGGCTTTATCCCTACAACAGCTATTAGGAGGTAATTAAGTCCAAACACAGAGGAGCCTCCCATAACTACTATAACACAACAGCCAATGGAAAGCTTACAAGCTCCTTTAGAACAGGGGGACAAATTGAATGGAACTCATTGGGGTTTAGCCATTATTCCTTCAGACCCATCTGGTTGGTAAAAGATAAAGGGGATTTTGTGGAGGTTGTGAGGGCTGTGTTGGGGGGTTTTCTGTGGACTCTGAGGGGCGGCGTTTTTCTGTGCTTGGACCACTGGGATTTTTTTTTGCCTCATTTTCACTAAACAGCCTGAGATTTGCTTTTGCCCAAATGTTACAAATGTTTCAACAACCTGTTCTGTGATCCTTTGGGTCATGGTGATGTATGACTGTGACAGCTGTTTTCTGAAACTGTGTAAGAGATGTTTCGTTTATTATTTTACATGTCAATATGTGTCTAATCACCACTTAGTAAAACGTGTGTATTTTATTAGTTTTATAGCAGTTTATCAGCTTCAACTTAGTGTAAAAACTGGATGTAGTACACCTTGAACTGCAAGCAGAGAGGAGATTCTGCTTCTGTGATTCTGAAGAAATCCAGAAATTTGTTTCCTTTTCACAATTCAAGACACAATAAAATGAATGTCTTTTTACTAAAGCTAAAGGCACTTATAACACCATGATATAACAATAAGGAAAATAATTAATATTGTACACAGAAACACATCTAATTTCCCATTGATTTACACTGAGACAGAAAAGGTCAGCACAAGGCATGGTTTGGCTTTAGGGTTCCATAATTTACCACCAACAGCAATCAGCCATCCGTCTCACCCACTTTTTGACCTAAACAGGTTCACCCAATCCAATAATATCTCATTCTAACTATGGTAAAACAGTGTCTTCTCTGTCTAGCTCAGTCTCCACTGTGCTGCTGCCTGTTGTCAGCCAGGAGTGAAGTTCACACAATAGCCACAGGAGGGGCTTTAGTGAAGATGAGCACTTCTGTGTGAAGGGCCTACGAGTGTTACCTTCACAGCTCCTGCTGTCACCTCGGACTACAATACGCTCTCAAGATCGTGTGGCTGTTGACACTCCCACCTTCGCCCAGGGCTGCTATATTGATACGCTCTCATCTCATGGCTGAAGAACCATCAACAAACCTTCTTCTCAGCTCTTTTTGCTTATCAGACAAGTTCACCATGCCCCCACCCTGCCTCAGAACCTTTCTGAATCCTCAGCGTAACTTTCCTTGACATTACCACATTCCGCTTTTGTGTAAGCAATATTTCATACCCTGGGCTTCATGGTTTTGCAACTATTTACCAGATTACTCTTAGCCATGTTGTCCAGTCTTCACTGTGAAATGACAATGGTGGGTATGATATTCATATTTAACTAATAGATTTAAATGTAACAGGAAGACTTCTACTGCTCATGTGTGACAATAAAAGACTGCATTTGAAATAAAAGCCTTACCAAGTGTTATAATGTATGTCCCATATCTGAAACTGGAATAGGTCTTTGTATTGTGACTGTCTACTTCAAATAGCAAAGCATACCAGTTCAGTTCAAAAATATGCACACAAAATAAAATTAAAATTTCAAAGAGATGAGAGATGTCATTAAGCTACTGGAGGTGTGGTGAATCATGCATAACTTTTGTTAACTGCAAACATTTTTAGTATGAGTATTTTCAGAGTTTGAAAAAATATATCGTAACTAAAGGTCAACAGAAGCGACAACATGGGGAAACTGATTTTAGGATTTAAGAAAATGTGTTTGTGGTCAGGGGATGGAGGGAGGCAGTAAAAGTGATGGCATTTACATTTAGCCTGTCCTGACTCACCCTCCATGTCGACTGCTTGTCCTGCCCTGCTCCTCATCTGTGCTTCTTTATAACGGTAGGCGGGCAGGCGGGCGGGAGGGGGACAGAAGAGCCGTTTGTCAGTGTAAAACAGCACGAAGCGTCTCACATCATAGGGGCATTGATGACGTTCCCTCCCCTGTTGTAAAACAAGGGGCTGTGTGCCCACTGGAACAGTGGGGACATTGTTTCGCCTTCGCCGAACCATACCACCCAGAGTGTCCTGCCATACATCATTACCTTACGCCTGCACTCTGTCCTCACGGCCATAAATACACACGCCTGCCACATACGTTCTCAGAGTCCTCTCAATGTTCCATTGCAGTGTGTAGCTGACAGCTGACGTGCCCTATATTCTCACCATCCTGCTGTACAATATGAGCATAATCTAAGAGAAAAGTAGGCAAACTCTACTCAGCATCATGTGCCTCGATTTTTCTCTTTAAATGCAGGATATGCTGCCTGAGTCTTACCAAAGATTTCAGAATTTTATAGTGTGATTGTAATTCTAACAAGATTGCTCAGGGCCTTTGGTATTGAGGAGGTCCAGCGTTAAGTCACAGAAGGAGCACTGGGCTAGAAGGGAGGGGTTATACAGGAGAGGGAGGAGTCAGTGGGGGCGTTCTCAGAGGGTTCCTCCAACATGGGAGCTTAATGGGAAGATTGATGAATGTGGACAGCATAACAAAACAGAGTGTGGTGATAAAAAAAGCAACAAATGAGTAAGAAAAGACAAGAAGTAAACAGAAGTTCCATCCTGGCATGGATATGCGTGTGTGCGTGTGTGCGTGTGTGTGTGTGTGTGTCTGCGGGGGGAGAAGTGAGGGTTGGTAGGGGGAGGTTAAACTATTCCCTAATTACCAGGGAGGCCTATGGGGCCTTAGTTTGAGATGCATGTGAGAGCAGTGAGAAAGGAACAGGATACAAGGGTCAGCAGAGGTCAGTGCTGACCACCTAAGATGCTCCCCAACACGCTACCGCCCCTCCCCACCTTCTCCTCCCACCAGCATCAACCAAACCGCCCACCATCTGCAGACAATAAAATAAATAAATAACACGTCGCCCCAGTAAAAGGGCATAATTTACTGCCTGCCGACTCTACAGCCATCGCTTCGCCATTTCTCAGCTCTTTGCCAGCGCGTTAATGGCCAGGGGCCTTTGAGTTTCAAGGGCCAGAGCTGTGTTCTTAGAGAGGGCGTCCTAGACTCCTGGAGCACCTTGGAGAGGACCTCTTACCAGCGCTCAGGAAGTCCCGAGCCTGCGAGTGGAGGAACGCCACCATGGTTGAGTTAGCTTCCTCTAACCTCCTTCTCACCAGTGATGGTGAGGGACACTTTCCAGGGAAAGATGAGTGGGCTAACTTTGGTGGGAGGGGAAGGGTGGCGGCGGTGGGGGGGGGGGGGGTTGCAGCTGTGTGTTTATTTTTTTAATAACCTTCGAGGTTAACAAGCGCTTCAGGACAGTTTTGTTCCCTCGTCTGAGTTTCATACCCAAATGATTATAGTGCCAGGGTCAAGTTCTGTGGAGAGAACTGAGCAACAGGTGGTTTCCCCTTCTTTGTCTCTCCTCTCTTAGTATTCTCTACAGGTTCTTATTTTGATGTTACTTGTTTTTCTGTCTTTCTTCCTCTCCATCCCATCTGCTCTCTTTGGCTCACCCTGCTGACATTCACCTTGAGAGAGGGAGAGCGAGCGAGCACGTGCGTGAGGGAGCGAGAGAGAAAACGAGCAGGAGCCGGGGGGAAAAACAGCATACCTCTAGCATGTGACAATAACCAAATGGGCACAATCGGAGAAACTCGCGCAGGTTCACAGGTGCATTATAGAGTGTCACAGATCAGCAGACCTTCTAATGTAAAACCATGACATGGAACAAAATTTCAAAAGCAGGCTTTTTCAGATCAGAGTATAATTTTTCACTAAGCAGCAAAGGTAAGAGGCCCATATTTTGCCAGTAGAGTGCCTCAGCTTTGTGTGACAGAGAGAAGCATGACATGAGACAGTCAGAAGGATGGTAGAGGCCACTGCCTTAGAATGGCAGGTCGCATGCAAAAAAGAAAGGAAAAGGTAAGGATACATAAAAACACATAATTCAATACATTCTTATACGGAGGTCTTCAATTCAACTATAAGAGAGCCATATTTACATGAGAGTATGTGTGATGACACTATACTGGAATGTAAAACAAAGTAAATCTGATCAATCACTCTCAGAATAATGTGTACTCAAACTGTTGGATTCAATTGTGTCTGTGAGTATTCTTGTCTTTCTTCATAAGGGTTTCATTCTTGGGCCAAAACATCTAACATGTCAGCGATCTACTTTGTATCTGTGTGGCACTGACTTTAAGGATGTGACTAAGTACCTCTGTCAGACGCCTCAGTTAGCACGCCCGTTCAAATTATAGCCCAAGTAGGGGTGAGAATCATTGCCCATTTTACAGGCAGGTGGTAAGGAGAGGATTTTTCAGTGTTAAACTCTGTAATGAGGAGGCGAATGCTGGGACTACAGCCAGAGCTCAGTGCTGTTAATGGGGTAATTACTGCTTGTTTGGAGCACTTGTGTCACTGTGTTGGAAAGGTTACCTTCACACCTACTCTTTTGAAGTCCTACACGTTTGCACAGATGCAGACATGCTGGCTGTCGTCCAGTCCACGGCCATCAGTTTCTGAGTGGGACTTTCTGTAAATGTTTTTATAGTCCTGTGTATGGCAAGTATATTCCTCAGCTCTGCTTCATTTTTTATGTGTTTTTTGTATTCAACAAGCAAGACACATTCAGCTAAAAAACTGATTTAATTTACAATATATCCAAAATCCTTCAGTAGTATTCTGTACTCATTACAGTTCAGTTAGCAGACTTTGCAATGGCTTACTACAATCCATTCACCTTTCTATTTCAACTGCTTTTTTTTTAAAGAAACATTTTTAAAATGCATTTACAAAATGTACATATAAAATGCATTGGAACTCATTTAAGCCAGTTGTATCCAAAACACACACAACCTAAAGAACGTTTTTACCCCCACATCAGCACTGACCTCTGACTGACCCTGCTGTGACCTCTCCGAGGCACCCTGAGTTTGGGAAGCACTTACATTGACCTCATCAATTGCAGACTCCATGTCAGCTTTTTGAGAAGGTACTGGAGACGGCGATGCGAGGTCATCTTCATGTTCTTTCTTTATTCTCTGTGGCTCCATTGTTGGTCTCTTCCCCAATGCTAGCACTCTGCTTCGGCATCATCCTCTTCTTGTACCACCCCTACTTCCATTAATCTGCTCCATCATCACACGGTTCTTCTCTCACACACATCCCTCTGAGCTCTGAGACCCCATTCCTCTTCAGCTCAGCCGGGTGCCGTTTGTGCTTCTGTTGTTCCATCATTCTATCAGCTGTCAGTTTAAGGAAACGCGCATATTGACCTGGAGACCAAGCATGACATATTGATCTGTAGGCCACCTTTTTGTTGCTTTGAAGCTATGCCGTTTCTGTCCATTTTGGTCCAAGGCAAGACCCTCATTAGCACCCTCCCCCATACTGTATACTGAGCTGATTGTTGCATTTGGTGCCCCTCCGCCAAGTGGTGCCCTAGACAGTCATCTAGGTAGTCTATGCTTAAAAACTGCTCTGATTTGAAGCAAGCATTCGAATGTGCAAAATAAACATGTAAAACATGTAAGCAGTAAGACCTGGGTTTGAGATGTCTGTAGCCGTCTACTTGCTAATCAGGGTCCAGAAAAAAATGCATCAGGTAGGGCAAAAAAAGAAAAAGAGATTTAGGCAGATTGGTCTCAGATGAATATGTAAATCCTGACAATGATCATCTCCCCAGTAATTCCTTACTCCTAAGGAAAGAAAAAGAGATGTGAGAGGATCAGATGCAGCTTAGTGAGTGGAGGTTTGCATTTAAACCCTTATCAAGTGATTATCCTGAGCTCAGAGCGAAGAGAAGCATATTTATTCACTTTCACCTACTATGTGCTATACACATAAACACCACTCCTAAGCAGTATCAGATTGTCATCAGACCACATAACAACAACAACAACAACAACAATAATAATGTCTAAAGGAAAAAAAAACACCAAACAACAAAACAAAGATAATAAGATACATTTATAAATAAGATGTACCAGACATGGTAGGAGAGTCATTTACAAGGTAACAGAGATGGCAGAACATTATCTGGAGAATCAGCTCTGGGGTTACTGTGAGATGGGCTCTGATAAGCAGCCAAGACATGAAAATGTTTAGCAAAACTACAATCATATCTTATTCATAATTATAACTACTGATTTTTTTTAAGTATTTGTCAAGTATAACAAAGGCTGTCCTGATGTCACTGTCATTTATGGTTTGACATTTTTTGTAACTGTTCCATTCTCTACTTTTCATGGGCTCCACTGAGCCCCCTGGGGTGAGCCGCATAGCCCCCTCAGAATGTTCTCCAATATATGGCTCAACCTGGCTGATGGACTCAGACATCCAGAAACAGCTGCGTGTTGCACGAGGTGCAGAGAGACGTGGCGTGTGGCTCTGAAGCACGTGTAGGAAGGACACACATACATTGTGCTTATGCCCAAAACAGTTTTACAACCCACCACACACACATGTTACCATTTGTAAAAACTGCCTTGGAAGTAAAATAACTCCTCAGTCATTTTTTAAATGAGTAACTATGTAGCAATCCAGCTTTTTTCATTTAGTCACATTATTAAGTAATATGTCTCCTGGGATGGGCTTCAGGCTTCCCGCGACCCTTAACAGGAGGAAGCGGTATAAAAGATGAATGAATCAATGAATCAATGATTGGATGAATGAATGAATGAATATACTGGATTCTGGGTTTCATTTAATGTTTTAGACATTTTTGACAAAGGATTTTATGTTATTGATCAGTTCAACCTTTCTTTATATAAACCCATAGTGAGATAAACTTTACATTAATATGATAATTCAGACATTCTTACAAAAGCACAGTCCTTTCTTGAAGTGAACTTAAATTCACTACTTGAAATGTACAATTTTCCGTCAATTCTTTAGTAGTATATCACTGCAAAAACTGCCAGTGACTTTAATAATAATTTCAATTTTTTTTTTTCTGAGATAACATAAGAGCTTCATTACTTGTAAAAGTGTGCTGATACTGATTATGTGTGTTTTTGTGTCTGGTTTATTGAACCATGCTTATTTACCATGTTGTTTTGTATCAGTTTTTAATTGGTTGACAACAGTAACAGTAACAGTGAAAATCAATTAAAGGCTTTACTAATGAAATCCTCTAAGCTGTGGCCGTTACTCCAGAGCTTTTGGGCTCGGATGTGCTGGAATGAAATGAAAAGGAAGAGCTGAACACAAGACTTGCAGCACAGCAGAAATGGGACATTTGTCAAAGCCACATTGGTGTAGTTATTTCCACTGGACTGGGCTCACTGGGGAGACACAGGATTGGGCGGCAGAGAGGTCTTGGACTGGCGCAAGGCCAGTGGTCAGCCTACCACAGCTAGGGGGTCACAGATTTATATTTTTTTCCTTCCTTTTGTCTCGTACATCTCTCAGTGGTACCCAGTTAGTGTAACTGGTATATAACCAGGCGATATGCACACTGGTCGTTTCCAACATGCTTTAATATGCTTATGTGCTCAGTCTCCTGAGAGGGCTGATGCATTTCACTGTGATTCAGCACACATTGTAGCTGGCCAGGCCTTCCTTCCTGCCTTGTCGTTTGGTCTCCCTGATGCCACCAATTAGCAGAATAATGGAAGGGAGCTGAACCTGCTGATCAGCCCTCACTTAATGATCTCCGATTACTCAAGCAGAAGGGTGAGTAAACTGAGAGGGACACAAACAAGGGAGAAGCAGACGACCGTGTGTGTGTGTGTGTGTGTTCATATGTATATGTGTGTGTGTCTGTGTGTTTATGTGTATATGTGTGTGTGTGTGTGTGTGTGTGTGTGTGTGTGTGTGTGTGTAGAATGACAGCACACTGGCATCCTCAGTCTAGCCAATAAGCTCCTGTTTGCGTGTGCCTGGCCATGGTGTGAGCTGTGCCTTTCTGGTGGCACAGACACCCAGACGCTGCCATAAGAGGTCCCTCGGCTCAGACAGCTACAATCTAACAGGTGCCACACACCTCTTCAGCTGACAGCAGTACTAACTCAGCTATACACATAATTAAGTTAAAAGATTAAGGATTTCTAGGGACCCCAAACATAAAGCTGTTTACCGTAAACATAATGTTGTTTTAGAAAGTTCATTAGAGTAAATATCCCATTCAGCAACACTTACCAGGCTACATGAGCATGTGTCTCAATTTGATCTGATTTTGGTTTCATTAAAGTTGTTAATCATCTCCTTTGTATCTTATTGGTTTTTATGAATATGAAAAATCTTTATTCATTGCCAAAATCTACTCTTTGGTGCCCTGTGTTACAACATCCCTTGGTTGGCTAAACCCTTTCCTAAGCCTAAACACTTTGCTGCAGAACACCACATAGTTGAAGAAACATTGTTCTGATTAATTAATGAGCACCCCCCCCCCCAACTTTGCATTACCATATTCATGAGCTGGACAATTTTGCATTAGCCGTGAAAGAATTAAGCATACATGTTTTGTGTTTGTCTGTGTACTATATGTAAACTCGTTTGTTAGATTTATTAAATTCCACTAATGAGTACGGCCAACACGGCACAGCCCAACTGCAAATAGCTTCAGTTCGTGCAGAAATTACTACACCAGCACTAGCGTCTGTTAATTAGCCTGAAAAACGCTCTCCCACACCGTTTTACTTATATGTCCCCATTAGAGTGTACCTGTGCTATGTGCAAATGAACATGTTTTTTGCTTATAACCCACTTTATATAACTTTAAAAGCTAACTTTTGTTATATATATAAATGATGTATTTGAGCATAGAAGTCTAACGCCTAATGTACATTGCTTTGAGACACTGTAATGAAATAGCCTTTTCAATCACATCTTGCTGACTTAATTATGAGAGAGAGCAGGAGATCGAGTCCGAGAGAGGAGGCTAAAGGGCAACTTTGAGTTATTTCTTGTTTTTTCCTTCCCTTTTTCTCTTTTGACAAGTGCAAAAGCAACAGCCTCCCTTATTAGCAATGTCAGTCAATGTCCTGTCATTTTATTTATAGTTTTTCTTTTTTTTTTTTTTACTTCAGCATGTTTATAAGACTACCCTTCCTGCAACCTCTCACACACTCACACACTCGTGCTCCCCACCAATTTGTTGCCTCTGACATCACATTGTTTCTGAATCTTGCTGTTCGACTGCTTCGTTAGCTCTTCTTTAATGAGCAGCTTAATTGAGCTGTCTACCAGGCCACCTGTCACCCTCCGGCCTTATTAACATACTAATGGGCTGACATTGTACTGCTCTGACAAGCTGGACTGGGGTGGGCTGGGGTGGGCTGGGGGGGCTGGGGCATGCTTTCTGAATGTGGAGCAGCTTCTTTGGCAGAGGAGAAGGAAGGCGATGAAGGAGCACGAGGGAAGTGGAAGTTACGGAGGTGTGTAAGGGTAAGGAAGTTTTCAGAGAAACAAGAACTGGGAATTTTCAGGGAAACTATACATTGAATAAATGACATTTTTGTGGGTGGCGACATGGAGCCGTAGGGATTGACAGTAATGGCCATGTCAAAATGGATGTAAACTAGCCCGTTTATTTGGAAGGGGGACAGTCATATCATTAATAAGTTCTGATTTATATATTAAAATATCTAATTAAATTAATGTACCAAAACAATTTATGGCTGTGATGCCTAATTTCCTGTACTTTCAAACATGTGTATTATACATTTGCTTTATTTAAAACACATGAACAAAACTATATGTTAAAATATATTTCTGTATAAATTTAATGTGGTCTTTGCGTGTACAAGATGAAGAAGACTTTTTTCTCCCATTGAAACAGATATATACAATAAACATCTGTCTCTGACTGTAGGTTAACATTATTTCTGCCGTTTTTACCCCTTTCATGTTTAGTACTTTTCCTTAAGATATATTTCTTCTCTGGGGCGGATGAGATGTATGAGGCTTCCAGGTTTGGAATCTTCTTATGCAGCACCACAACCCACACGTCCACACCTCTTACCCAGGAAATATCTAAAATAAATATAAAAAATTGTCCAAAACTCACAAAAAAACAATAATTAATGGGAGTTTTGTAGAAAGTTTAATTTTGACTTTGATAGCTTTTGCCAGCTTGCTACGCCTTGTGTGTATAGCCATGGATATTCAGTCTTCAAATGTCCCCTGAATAAGTAATAAAACCAGGTTGAGATTAGAGGCCACTTTTTTCTATTTTATGTAGCCTTGGGGATGGTAGACATGATGAAAGAGTAGCTGTTAAGGAGAAAAACGTTTCTCATTTATATACCGCACCTATACTTAAAGGCAACAGCTTGGTCTCAATAGAAGAACTTAGGACCATCAAGCGACAATGTGATTTTGTTTGCTTTCTATGTAGGTTTTGTGTTGAATATCATCTTGTGCTGGATTATTAGCACAAATAAATGCATGACTACTTTATTAGCTGAGCATTTTGTATAATCAACCTTCCAGCCAGAACAACAGACTTGACACATACATTGTGTTTTTACTCCAAGGGACTTTGGAACTGAGCATAAGACTGGTTTGAAAACTTAACCTGACCATTTTTGGACATTTGGACACTTAGTCAGTTGCTGGCCAGTTTTGTCTACCCAAAATTTCAGTTGATCTCCCTGACAGATGGGAACGTCTCTCTTCCTGACTTATGAACTTGTTCTGAACTCTGAACTCTGAACTCTACCCCACAAACATCCACCTCCAGACTGACCACGCTCAATGAAGATATCAGGGGTCATATGCAGCAAGTACTGATCTCGAAATACCACTTCTATGATATTACAACTTTTTCTTTACTTGTGCTATACCATGGATAGTGCCAGAGATAGAAGGAGGTAGAGTATGATATTTTCCTTTTGCCGTCAAATGGCCGAGGTTTGAGGGATGGATATTCTATTCCTTGGTCTTCTGATGGTTAGTGGTTTAAAAGACAACATGACCACTGTCACCTTAAAACATCCATTAGCGAAAACTATTCAAACTTTGAATCATAGTCTCACCATTTAATGTCTTGTGAACGTACTGATTGGTGACTCCTGTTCTCCCACTATATATCTATATCTGATCACTGTTTTTACAAAAGTGTTTTCTCCTATATGACCTTTTAAGAATTTATACTTCCACGCTGCAGAAGAAACCTGTAAATGAGCAGTGTCTAATTTGTGGTGTCAGAACATAATTGTATTAAGGGGACATAACATCTCTTTTCATCTAAGCAAAAATTGTTGTTAAAAGCAGAGTACATGAGTTTGGTTCTCTATAGTACTTCAACACAAACCTCCATAATTTTGCATGGCGTCATTTTTAAATCTAAATAGTAGGATACTTTGTGATCAAAACGTACCTTTTTTGTGGGTTTGAACAACACCAGTCATTACTTCAACCCACTTTTCGGGAGATTTCAGAAGAAAGTTTTGAGCGTTAAGAAATTGGTTTCATTTGTTTCGTCAGTCTCCGTCTCTCTGAAAAAGAGTGTTACACACAAAAAAAAAATTAAAGGGGTTAAACAGAGGAAGGATTCTTATTAACCAAATGGTATTGTGGGATTTTAAAGGAGATAAAGTACAGCAGAAAAGCAACATGCCTTCAAGGAAGCTGCAGCAAAATTAGCACAGCCATATGCTAATGATCACCACCATTTCACATGACATCTTTTGCAGGGCTAATTACTCTGCTTCTTTCATTCATAAAGGGGGCTCTGTTGTAAATTAAGTTCCATATTGTGACCCCTTTCGCCCAGGCTGCCTGTTGCTTTCAGGAACATTGTACATGTGCTAGCCTCAATTCTTTTGTGGAGAAAAATGCATATTTATTTTTAAGATACCTCATTATTTGTTAATGTGCACACATATCCACTACCTCACCCCCTCCTCACACCCCGACCCTTTCTTTTTTCCATCTGGGACACTATCTACCCATCAACATTGTTAGTGTATGCTTGAGACCTTATGTGACACCCTAAAGGCACCCTACTGAGGGCATGCGAGGTGAATAATAGGGCACTCAGGCACTTGCAATCAAGGCGTGGCTACATACAGTGCTGTCTATTCCCTATTCAAGCAAAGGCCTCATGCACGCTTTTCTTAAGGGGGTAAACACAGACACACAATCCTGTTGCCTTTGCATGTTAAATTACAAAAGGGCAATTTGTGTAATCTACATGCATGTTGCCTGTTTTACAGGCTATATTTACCCAATTTAGGTTTTTAGGGTTAACTACTGGTGAACAACCAGTTATGCTGCAAATATAGTAAGAGGTTGGTATTGAAGAAGAAAACAGAGCATTTTCCTAGTGGGCCAATGCACTTTAAGGCCGATACAATGTATTATTATTATTATATGGACCAATTCTGGATTGTAGTGGTGGGTCAAAAATGACCATAACTGTGTGGATGATTTACTTAGCTCTTCGTTTGATGTGCTGCATTTTTAAATAAATAATTTGTTACAGCAATGTTATTGGATTTAATATTACAACAGAGGAAATTTGTTCTCTGCATTTAACCCATCCCCTGAGCAAAGCAGGGGGCAGCCATTTTCAGCACCCAGAGAGCTAGCACAGAGCATCTTGCTCATGGACACACCTAGTGATGGGGCTGGGATTCAACCTGGGAGATTTCCTCATCTCAGCCTGATGTCATACCCATTGAGCCGCTGGGCTGCTAGCTAAAAGGAGTTGATTTGAAAGCTGCAATCAAAATATCTGAGTGTACACCTGTACCTGTATATTTAGTATAAAAGGACAAGATTCCAAGCTGTTTGGCCATTTTACTCACCAGTCGCTTCAGGTTCATGAACAACAAGGGAAAGACAAAGCATTTAAGATTACTATGGAAACAGCTTTCACAGCTGGCTGGAGGACTGCCAGGGAAAGCTGGTCCTGGAAGTGGTGTTAGTGGGACCAGCAGGTGGTGCTCACCCTACAGTGTGTGCAGGTCCTAACGCCCCAGTACGGCGACAGGCACACTGTACTCTAAAACATGGCACCGTTCTTTGAATGAAATATAAAACAGATGTTCTCTCTGTGATCATTAAAGATCCCAGGGTGGTCTTTGTAAAGAGAAGGGGTGCTCCCTGGTGTCCTGGTTACTGCTACTGAATTTTATCAATGGGCTTTACCAGTCATGGCCTTCTAATAATCCCCATGTGTGAGCTGGCTGTATCACTCTCTCCTCCTCACCTCTAGCTGTTGTGTGGTGAACTTTCTGACTAAACAACATTATTACAAGATGTTAGGGCACATGTAAGCTTAATGACTAGTTAGTTTTGAAAGCAGTAGAGATACGAGAAAGGTAATATACGAAAACATGAGGAAATACACTAAAACATAAGGAAGCACACTAAAACACAAGGAAGTACACCAGAATATTCATTACATGACACAAAGTGGAAAAAGACCACAATAGTCTTAATTATATTGTGCTTGTGTGATTAATCTTGTAGTTTAACTGACTATGATTTGTAATTTAAAACTATTCAAACCTTGCTTGTCATGCATACCAAGTGTGCATTATACAATTTGTAATGTGTTTTATATCAGAAGACTGTTTAGGTTATGTAACACACAAATTTCAGTTTTAGAAGAATATTGCTGGGCTTCAATGTTGAACACGTCACTGTCAATGGGAGGTGAGGTGAGCCTAACTCTTCAAGTGCTCTTTGTCTGAGTTTCTATGAAGTAATATGCATTGGTGTGAAGTCAATATATACTTTTTTGCTTTTGCCATTTCAGTTCTGGATTCCTCATCATTTTTCTGTCACTTGCAATAGTTAAGTGGTACCTTCACAATCAACAGTGTGCTCAGTGAACAAGTGTGCATAAAACAGCTAGGCTGTAAACAGCATCTAAAATGCCACACCTGAGCTGAGCTGGCAACAACAATAAATAAACTTAAAAATAAATTAATTAAAATAAAGTGGTACTCCAGATAAAAAGCTTATTTTATACACACACACACACACACACACACACACACACACACACACACTTGTGCATGATAATCAGTGGGGAAATAATTTACAGTTAACTTTGCTTAAATTTTTCAGTTATATAGTTGTTTCAAATAATTCAGTTAAATCTTGTATTTGATAACAAAAAATTAAATGTGCTTGGTTTAAATGCGCAGTTAAAACTCCAATAGGGAAAAAAGTCTGACAATATGCCGGTTAACAAGTGTGCCTCGCGTAGTATGGGTTTACAACACTGTCAAGGTTATGTTACATCTTCCAGGTGCTTTTCAGATGAAAAGGGGGTGGAAACACGGTGCGGTCAGGAAAGCAGGAGTGACGCAGTGAGCTCAGCAAGCCGCAAGGCTTGGCCTGAGTGCCTTCGCCCTCCCCAGCACGCTCTTGACCTGATGCTGCGGACGGCCCTAATCCTCTGATCAGCATGCCAGGGAGGCCTGTGCAGCGCCTGGCCCGGCAGAGAGAGAGATTGTCTGGAGCACTTGTACTAATACACTGGGGCCTCGGCCTATTGTTGGGACACCCCTCAGCTCAATTCAGTGAAGAGGGGGGGAAGATTACAACGACTGGAGGAGAAAAAAAATTAAAGAAATTGAATGAATTGAATTTTCGGGTACATTTTGCATTATTCAAATAATGAAACCCCCACTATTATATGATTGTGTGAGTAGATGAAGAAAACAGAGTGAAAGGGAGAGAAAATCCGGCGAACACCCTCATCGGTCAGGCCCACGCACCAGGTTCAAGTTTTTACACACCAGGTCAGACAAAGGGGGAATGAATGGGCTGACTTTGGGAACGCAGCATGGCTGGCCGAGGGAGAAAGGCTTGGCACACAAACACTTAGCACTTGTCTCTCAGAGGGATCCGCTTGCCCCAAATCCAGAAATTTGTTCTGACAAATTGGCTAGCCCCTGAGGTCTTGTTTGTCCAGCCCTTACGTTCACATGGAAAGAAGTGAGACGCAGGCCGAAGCCCCACACTAGCCAGGACGGGAATAAGAACAGTTTAAAAACTCTTCTTGGTTCCTTGTAACTTTAACTTTAAGGGAAGATTTATTTTTCTTAATTTTTTAATTGTAACAGTAAATATATTTTACAGTAAGGGTATAATATGATTTTTCTTTTCTTAAATCTAAATATAAATTATTGTCATTGCAGAATCTGTGGTGCAATTATAGACATAAATATTAATACTTAAAAAAAAACCCATATTGTGAGATATTTTTGCTTTCCTTTGTACTACTTTTCTTTGTACATTGTTAAGTGATGGATATATTGTGCATGAACTGTTGGTAAATTTAGAGGTAGGGAGCCAAACTTCGCTATCACCTTGTAAACTGATGAGAAAGAGGAAGATGAGCAGAGACTGGTGAAATTTTGCGATAGAGAGTGGAGTTATCCAGAAAGAACAGCGCTGGTTGCAGGGAGGGTAATTAGCAAGCTACCGCACAACGTAGCCAGGTGGGGGGTGGTGGGGAAGCGCTCAGGAAGTGACAGCATCAGGGGGTGACATCCACAGCCTCCCCTTAGTGCCGAGGGCCCTTTGAGCTGTGGTAGTGTAGCGTGGCACCATACGAATACCAGCTCCATTGGTAAGCTCTATGACTAATCCTGTTTACCGCCCCACGCCCCTTGGGGGCCCAGCAGCACACCTCCGTGGCCAGGAGGCCTGGGCGGCGAGGAGGGGGATGGAGCCCTGCTGCGGAGAAGTGTGCGGGTTACTGACAGTCGTGTGTGGTACAGCCTTCTGAGGAATTAGAACAGCACGGAAAATGCAGCTGCTCTTCTCACCAGCACTGATCCATTATCTACATCAAAAGGACAAAAGGAATAAGCAGCATGAATGATTCTTAATAAAACCAGCGCTCAAAATTACATTTTCATCCCGCTACATTGTGTAGCATCTGCTATACCACGTTAGTTTTTTTGTAGAATGCTTTCATGTACAAAGGCAGAAAAAGGGATCATGGATTAAAGTTACATTGACTCCAATCTCTCGGAGCAGTGCCAAACTGACCTAAAGGTCTTCAGCTGTCCAGCAGTAGGCCAGAAAATGCCTCATGATCTATAATGAGCTACAGCACTTCAACCTCTGAGCTTTGGGCTGTGACCTTAACTGACATCTTTGTCGATTTACAGAAGCTCTCACCTGATGTTCTCAAATAGGATTCGTTCACAGTCAATAATCTGCAAATTATTATGTCATTATTAATGTTGATTATACATAATGAAGGAAATAGTCAATAATCAATAACAGAACTGGGACTACAGCAGTGTCCCAGCAGAACATTAAAGTAAATGTCATCTGAAGAAGGCAGGATGAATATTGGAGATCCAAAGCATCTGGAATACCAAGGATCTCCAATGTTTCTGGCATGTAAATAGTAAGTAAATAGGGTGGTAATAATGTCTCCTTATTAAGAACTGTCTGTAGTTCCAAATAATAAGCAGTATGGCACCAAATGTGTACATTTGCTGCTCATGGGATGGAAAGAAGGATTCTACAAAATAAATAAATAAACAAGCAAAGTGTACTTCCAAAATGAGCAGATAGGGGGAAATGTGGCACTGTGCAATAGGAAATACATTGGGAAAGCACAAAAAATAACACTAATACAAAACAAAATTTTAAAGTTTTATTGTCCTTTCCAAGAATGAGAAACTTATTTGCCCTAAAATTTGCATAAGAAAACTAAAAGTTGTATAAATAATTTTCTTACTTAATAAAAGTAAGTATTGCAATCATATTCTTCAAATTTACCGAAGATCTTTAATTGTCCTTAATTTTCCGTTTATTTCCTGATCTACGGTGCCGTATGCTCCCAAGTTGATTCGGTTTGAAACTACGTTTTTTTTCTCTCTCTCCACCGAATCGGTTTAATTCCACGTTGTAACTATACAAAAATGTGCAAAGTAGGAGTGAAAACTTATGCAAGGCACTCTCTCTGCATATGTGTGTTAATACAAAATACAAATAGACGCACACACACACACACAAACTAGATTGTGCTGACTAAAGATGACTCAATGTAACAAAAATTTGTTTCACTTAAATGTTTATGGTTCTTGTGTAAGTCTTGTAAATTTACATTATTTATTGACATTTTGCTTTTGCAAATATGGGAACATTCTAGAAGTTTCTGTAACATTCTGGAATATTCCAGTGCTTTCCAGAACATTGTGGAACATCCTTGCAGTTTCTAGAACATTCTAGTCAAACCTTCCTTGTGGTTATATAAAGCCTGCATTTTGTCAGTCTGAATGTAATTAAATAGCAGTGACATACCAGTTAGCCTTTCATATAGGTAGTTAGATTACATTGTATAAATTGTCAACTTTATCTTTATAAGAAATATTAAAAACGAACCTTTTATGAAAATGTGTATCATGGTGTTATGTGATGAAAGTGGTGCTCATTCCCATGACTTATTTCTCATTGCCTCTGCCAGAACACATTATTCAACTCCAGTCTAACACTTTAAATTATAACATCCCCAACTTACAATTTTCATCTACTGGGCTTTAAAAATAAACCAAACAATAAGAATTGCATGCAATTTACATCATAAGTAATCCAATCTGTCATCATTTATGTAGTATATGAATTTTGTTTGCCCATGGCAGCATAGTGACCCACTGGGTACCACTGTTCACACCACTGATGCCTCACTCCTTCAGGACTGTGGACTGGATTCTGCAGTTGTGTCTTACCTTCACCAAGTTACAGTTCTTGTGTCCTCTTCATGGTCCAA
>JABJVR010000031.1:4741177-4758589 GCA_025773905.1 Chitala chitala
GAATTATCACTAGAAGTAGAAAGTACGACCATATAAGCCCTATACTGTCATCACTCCACTGGCTTCCTGTTAAGTACAGAACTGATTTCAAAATTCTCTTGTTAACATAAAAGGCACTTAAATGCAAGGCACCAGTATATCTGTCAGAACTGATTAACACTTACACTCCAAATCGCTCCCTTTGATCACAGAATACAGGCCTACTAATTGTTCCACACGTACATAAAAGTATTGGTGCTACAGCTTTTAGTTACAGAGCCCCTAGTCTATGCAATAGTGTGCCTGGAAACGTACAGGATGCCGAATCTGTCTCATTCTTTAAATCCTGACCGAAGACCTACTTTTTTGATTTAGCCTTCCCACAACAGTCTCTGTAGCTCACAGTAATTACTGCTAGAGCATGCTGTACATGCCAATACAACTGTAACAGTTTGCTATGGGGCTGGTAGTGTTTGTATTATTTGCTAACCCCTCTCTAAACTCTCTCCTCGTGCATGTGGTTACCCGGTGCCCACTTGGGCACCGTCTGAGTGGGATGCCTTCGTAGAGCAGCTGACTCCAAATGTATCCGCTTGAACGAAGCTCTGCCAGAGGGACAATGAAGGCCAATGACAGCGGTTTCAGCACCAGGAGCAAAGGAGGACTGAATTGTGTTATTTATATCATATTACTAGGGACAAACCAACTCTCAATAAGTACCACTACTCTCTGTTATGTTAGCATGCCCAGGAGGGGCTGGGCATCCAGTTAACCTTGGGCCCCCAGAGGTTTTTTTTCTTTTTTTGAAGTTTTGGAGTTTTTGGTTCCTCCACTGTTAAAATAGAATAGAATAAACTTTATTGTCAGTGTACACCAGGATGGTACAACGAAATTAAGAACACTCTGTCCGACATTGGTGCACCAATAACAAATAACACTGACTTTGGTTAACATAAGTTGACACTAACATAAATAGACATAAAAAACAGTGTAAAATTGCAGTGCACATGATCTGAGGTATACAATAGATTGCACAGTATATGTATATGTACATATACATGTACATATACTGTGTATGTACAGTATGCTGAATCGGTCTTCATGTTGTCTGGCTTCATTTGTATTTATTCCCACTGCTTATTCCTAATATCTGCGATTTCTTCTGTAAAGCGCTTTGAGGCACATTGTTGTAAAAGGCGCTATATAAAAATGAATTGAATTGAACTAAGCCCCTAGCTCATTTAGCTAACCTACACTGTACTTGCTAGATAGTTTCCCCAAACTATCATATTTTCACATGCATATTTCATACATTTTTTACTTTTACTGACTTGCCAAAACACAGCACTCTGGGCCATTGCTTGAAAATTTATCTACCTAATCTTTTGCAATTGTGTCAGCATTGACAAACAATGTCCTGATCGTATATGTCTGGGCACCATCTGAATGGGATGCCTCATTACAGTCACTGATGCCAAATGTACCTTCGTGGGTGAGACCCTCGACCAAGGGACCCTGCCAGCTATAAGAGATGCACATTATATTTATTCTGCTTTCTGTAATGTTAGCATGCCCTGCAAGGCTGGGCAGCCAGAAGACCTTGGACTGTCTGAGGTTTTTTTCTCCACATCATGAAGATTTTTGTTCCTTTCCTTTGTTATTACTTAAGACTGTTATTAGTCTGTCCATTGTTAATTCATTTTAATAACTGTAATTTGTTTCTGTAAAGCGTCTGGAGGCAACTTGTTGCAAAAGGCATTGCATAACGACCAACTGAATTGAATTGAATTGAATTGAATTGAATTATACTCGTGGTCATGTTAGAGTGTCAGAATCAGTGGTCTGTGTGGAGAAATAAAAGCACTCATATATACACACCCACATATTGGTTTTTAGATTTTTGGTTTTGATTTTCTCACTAAATCTTTATTTGGAAAAAGTGAAATGTTTCGAAAACTTTGACAGAAATCATGGTTTCATTTATGATTATGTTACTGGGTTTACAAATTCATTTCAATGCAGGTAAACATTTTTGCCCCTGAACAAAATCACATTGTTTTATTGCCCTGCATTTAAAAAAATATTGCGGTGAGTATAGACACACAAAATTGTATGTGAAGTACGGATTGAAATATGCTATACCTTTCTATGCTTTTACAACCAGCAATACTAAATGTTAATGTTAATTACTATGTGAATAACAATGCCTGATAAATTATTTAAAAAACAAATGTGTCATCAATTAGTTTCATTTTTTATAACACTTTTAAAGAACCTATTACCAGAAAATCTAGTAATATCACAGAATGACAGCAGTGCTAACATTTCTTTGTTACCCTGAAAGTAGTCGATATTTATACTGGAATATTTTGATGCAGTGATTCATGCTATCTGACACCACTAGATGTCCCTGTGTCAACAGGGCAAGGCCACGAGGATTGCTCAGGCCCTGTGTTACTAAAGATCTCCCAGTTCCATGAGCAGGGTATATCAGCACCTGATGGTCCTTACCCCAGTCTGCTACCAAAACATCTCCATCCCTATCAATGCATATACCCCAAGGGAATGATAGTAGAGGTCCCACACCCAAACAAATGCCCAAAATACGTATGACAGTCCATTCAGAATTGAGCACTTTGACACAGGGGGCTCTGCCTGTTTCACTCCCTCTCTCCGATACGGCGACCAGCCCTGTGCTCAGACAAGCTGCTACCAGGTATGGTCTGTGGAACCCTGGCACTGATGTGCATTCCTGCTTGGAGCCTGTCTTTGAGTCCAACTTCAGGACAACGAGAGCACCCCGTCGAATATCTGCCACGAGAAACTCATCCAGGTTATTGATGGCCACGCCCCTGGGTGCCTCCAACACATCCTTGCTCCCCATCCCCACTCCCCCGAAGGTTTGCAGGTGTCGCCCGTGCCGGTTGAAGACCAGAAGAGCTCTCTGGGCTGCGCAGCTTAAGGCAATCAGACCCTTGGCATTCACAGCTATATCAAAGTAGTTGCTACAGCGGCGGTTAGAGCGTTCAGTGCCTCCAGTGGTGAGCTGCTGGAGGATGTTACCTCGAGAATCGGTCACCTGCACCCGACTGTTTCCACAGTCCACTATGAACAGGTGACCTTGTGGAGTAGCATAGACCCCACTGGGTAGAGTAAAGTCAGCCCGTCCAGAACCCTGTTTTCCAAATTGTCTGACAAGCTTTGCTTCCTTTGAAAGACATAATATTGCCTCCTCTTTAACTGAAACAGGTTCTGCTCTTTCCTGCCACCCTATGTCTCCATCTCCCAACAGCTCCACTCTGGGCACACTGGAAGAGGGCAACTCTATGACCGACATGGAGATAGATCTTGTTACTTGACCAGGGCTGGCAGTTGTGCCTCCTTGGAATGATCTCTGCCTGTTTTGGTTTCCATTACCTTTTCCAGAAAGGGACCTGCCAGGTGCAGATCTGCTGTATGTTTGCCCTGAGTGTTTGCCCTTTGCTCTCTGATTTTGCTGCAGTGCATCCTTTTTACCATCAATCATAGGTCGATTTCCTCTGGAAAGGTCCACTGTAGATTTAGAGACACGTGAGTCTCGAATGAGCGTGTGGTTGAAATCGCGTGGGGAACTGACAATGAATGTGTAGCATGAGTCAAGGCTGTCTGCCGGAGAAGGAGCTCTCCTTATCTCAGTTGATGTTCTTACAGGATCACTCTCTGAGGATGTGGTCAGGCAAGAGCACGTGCAGTCTTTGGATGTCAGGCAAAAACAGCTATGACTGCTTACTAATTCTTGAGCAGTCGTCTTAGGGGAGTCTTTCTCAATACTGCATTTTGAAAATCTTTTTGGTGAGTCTGTCCTTATTAGGTCCTGGTCTGTAGTTCTACAGCAAACATACCCCAACTTATTCCCTTTAGGAGGGCAGGAGTAATGCCCAGCCAGGTCGTTTTGTTTTCTGTTGCTGTTGGTGGAACTTTGATCTTCATTGCTATCCTTTCCTGGTTCAGTGCCATCAAACTCCCTGGTGCTTAGGGTGGCAAGGCCAGTGTAGTGGAGATCCTCATTATCCGAATTCATGAGATATGGCTCATCCTGTGATAACTCCTTGCTGAAGGTTCCCTGCAGTGGTGGCCAGCGTCGTGGCCTTGGGATGGGCACTTTCTCTCCTGCCAGCTGTTCACTATCGGGACACATAAAAATATGTCTGACTACATGTTCACTTAGGGATTGTGTGACAGAGGTCTCTGTCAGAACATGTTCTCTTTCCATCTGGAAAGGCATAGTGCATTCTTCCACTGCCTCATCCTGGACCTTTGACTGTACTATATCTGTTTGTACAGCACACTGCTCATCCAGTGTACCACTGGCCCCAACAGAGAAGCTGAAGTTGTGTTGTTGGACCCGAATGTCCCCAAAGCTGATGGATTTATGCTGAGAACTTGGCCGGAAGGTGACCTGTTTAAGCGAGAGTGTTATCTCCCAGGGCTGCAGCATCTCAGAGACACCTTTTAGAAGCCGGTTCTGGTGAGAGCCGCACTGGTCGTAGGCCCACGTCCATATTTCCTTTTTTAACTGATCCAGCAGCTGGAGGCGCTGATCTACTAAGGTCTGGGCCACCCGAGCTGCGGCTGCATTTTCCCTCTGAAGCTGGTCCAGATAGCGCTGCGTGTCTCGATGATCCTGAGCCACCCTCTCCAGCAGGAGGCGCTCCTCTGTCTGCACACCTATGATGGCACGCTCAAGGTCTCGGTTCACAGCCTCCGCCTCTTTTGTCTGGCGTTCCCTCAAGCTCTGAAGCTCCTGCTCGCCCCCTTTAAGGCTGCTTAGTGCCTGTGTAGCCCAGCTGGGAAAAGACTCCTGGGTCATTGTTTCAGATTCCTCAGTTTGGTCAGTGACAGGGGGACTCTCTTCCTCATGTGGAAGAAGTGGAGAGGAAGCAGGCTGTCTAAGGAGAGCTTTACAGTTCATGTTGGATCCCGTAAGGATCACAATAACCACAACAATGTTGATTTACACTGCAGTTTTTCAATAGATTAATTGACCTGAAGTGGAAAGAGAAGAGAAGATTTTAACAGTTAGTTGCTGATTTTATTTGGAATAATTTTTGTATTCTCATTCTTCTTTGTTATCTACTATATGAGTATAGTATATGTGCTTTTGCATAATTAGAAAGCATAAACGTGTAAAATCCAGATGAGGAGAATTCTGGAACCTTTAATGTTCTTTCATATCTCGCCTAAATTGGAAACAATGTTTATTCTCCTTGTCTCACACGATAGGTACAGACCTCAGATCAGATTCAAGAGCAGCTTGTAAGCCTGAGGGAATGTTGTGTGTTGCTAAGATGCTGACCTGACACAGAATGGATGGAAAGCTGATATATGCAGCAGTTCTTAAAATGTCTAGCGTTGGATTTCAGAATTGTTGTGATTGTTCTGATCAAAAATGCTTTTGAGTCAGTAACTAAGCATTAGCATTAAGAGCAATGTTGTCTTAGTAAAACTGTGAGTCAAATTGAACACAAAGAAACTAATCCTGCCTATAAGAGACAGGCACATCTCTTTCGTTATTCTGACATGTTTCCTCTTGCTCATGTTACCAGCCTACATTTTGAATGAGTACCAACTGTGTATTGGGTTTCTTGTTTTCCATTAACTGAAGGAAAGAAAAAGTTTTGGGGAAAAATATGTCACAATGTTGCATTATTCTTTATTTACTTTATTTCAATAACAATTATGAAAAAGTAAGTTAAACTATTGCCTGTTACTTTAAAAAATTGTTCTTTGCTTATGGATGTTACAAAATGTTTGTATGAGTATTGTCTTTCCTCTGGAGTCATATTAAGCAAAAATTAGTCATTGTACATGACACTTTTTGGCTATATTCATGCATTTGAGTTTATTAGAAATGTATAACAAAGTAAAATTTACTTCACGCTCCTATCTGTCCTCTAACTCAGATATTTAAAAGTAAATCTTTTACCTGTGCACAGACATCACACTCCAGCTCCATCTTAAAGCAGTTCTCACTTCTTCTTTTCATCTTTATTATCCTTCTCTTTTGATCCTCACTCAGTCTCCCTCAGTCTCCCCTTCCATGCTCTCTTCCATGTACAACTGTCTGTTGAGGGCTTGTCGCTGCTTGTTGGCATTTGCACTGTTGCTAGGAGACACTGAAGCCAGCCCCAGCTCCCTCAGCACAGCTTTCATTCAAATTGTTTTCATCATAATTAAATTCCATCTAAATTAATCAAATTTATTCAATTAGTACAAGAAGTAAGAATTGTTTAATTGAGAGCATTTTATATCACTAAAGTACAGATACTGTATTATTGCATCAAGTAAAACATACCCACTTGCACTATAAGAATTAGAGCAATGTATTTGTTTTCACTGCTCAATGGGGCTTTCTGAGCCATCGTAGCAATGATGTCATTGACTACTACATAGTATTTATATGATATGATAGGAAAGAGGTTTGAGAAATATAATTAATTCTGCTGTATAGAGAGAAGAAAACAGTACTATGGCAGGGCACATAACCCAAAAGAGATTATGCTGTGGAAACTGAAATGAAATGGTATTGAAACTCTACCCAAAGTGAAAAAACCACACTGTAACTTGAGCCTGGCACAGTGGAATCGAATATCATTGGCTGGGCTGGTAACCAGAGCACGGCAGTGTAAGACGAGCTTTTCTATGCCACTGTCACTTTTTAAAAATACTGCATAAATTTTGAAATTAAGAGGATGGATGAGTTAAGATGTTGTGGAAAGGCGTGTCAGAGTGTCCGAGTGCCCACATTTCATGCACCTTTGTTAGCAGGTATAGCTGTTTGCGTGTCTTACAGCATAAAAGTGGTGATTTATGTGAACGGCTTGGAGTACAATACCAATTTGCTATACGTGCAACAAGCAATCACGGACCAGCTATTTACATTTCTGGTTTTTCCTTTGTCATGCATTTTTTAAAACGCAAACAGAATTCTACATCAGGTATCATTTACACAGTGGAAAAATATGCACACTGACGGTCAAAAAATGTTTTTTTTTTCTGTTTTGGTCCTGATGACTTAAACAAAGATTGAATGGAGAATCAGGACACACACAACTACTTTATTAGTATTGAGTAGGTCCTTTTTTGGACTTGACTTCCTCATACCACCTTGGCAAACGTGCATAAAAATTTTTCATTCTGTCTGAAATGTGGGACACAGCTGGCCGGAGGGTCGAGGGACATACCCCCCCCCCCCCCAGTTATATAGACTGTTGTATTTAACTATATAGTTACCCTCACTTTTGAGGGAAAATGTGCACCTCAGAAATTACTTCTTCCTATACGTTCATCTGTCCAGTCCATTGCAGTTTCTATGTTAAACACACCTCAAATCACTAATTGAATGTGGCACAATGATTTTTTGATTTCTGAGCATGCAGACCATTCCTTCCTGTGTGATCCATACAAAGTCAGTGGAAACAGTGCTCCACTTATTTAATTCAACAGAAGGAATAGAGCTTTAAGACATAAAAACACTTGGTAAATATCAAAAGATTTCACATTTACATCTCAAACATAGAGGTAACATCCTCTCATTTTTTTGACGGCAAGTGTAAGCTATAGGTAAGTTTTTTTTTTTTTTTTTTTTTTTTAAAGGACGTTTTTTTATATCTGTAAATCTCATAATTCCACGGTACCTGATCTGCTCACAAATATGAAGCATTCATTTTCTGCACTTTGACAGTCACCCAAAGGTATTATGTACAAGATTTTACATTCTTCTAGTAGAATTATCCATCTTAACCAAGGTTATTTTAATGTTTTAGTTAAATGGCACTGTTCGGTGCCTTAATGAACTGTGACACCAATATGGAGGTTATCTTCAGTGCAAGGATCTAATGGCATGTAACTCCGTTTTTATAACAGCAGAACTAAAATCACAGTGATTATGTTGTGTTCATTCAAACAGCAATACTTGCACACTTAAGTGAAGTCATTGTTGTAGTTATACAAGTCAGAAAAGTATTAATAAACCCTTAACCTGTGTCCGTGTTTGTAGTCAGCTGTGAATTTTCACGTCCATATGTCACCTGTTTACATATTTTAACCAAGCAAACTCTCCAGAAAATAAATAAATAACAGTAATTAAATAAAAATAAGGACAAAAATTGGCATCCATGTTTCTTTATATAAAATACTGTGAAAATATCGTGAAAACTGAGTTTCTTCCCTAAAGCAGACGGTTTGGTACGATTACAGAAACCCGACAATAACAAATGAAAGAATTGCATAAAGCTGATAGAAAACTGCGCGCGCCGGTGTGTCCTTTTCGCCTTTACTACCACTAGATGGCAAGAGTGGCTCATGTAATTCAACATTTCAAAAACGATACTAAGGTCGGTGTATTAAAACTCAATGATATACACAGCATGATCAAGGCCATTACTCCAGTTTCCGGGTCACATGAAATTTTGTGCTTAAATTTTTGTGGACCTCTGGTAATCAGTTGTAGACTTCCTAGGTTTCCACCCCTCTACGCAGCCCTGGAGGATGATACATTTAGGGTTGGGTGAGGTGTATCAAAATGTATTTATTCTTTAAAGATTTCCATGGTCTATGTAATATACAGAAAATTATAATAACCTGCAAAACCTGTGAATTACAACACTGATTAACATTAAATGTGCATTGGTGTAAACAAGAAATATATGGACATTTAAATTATATAAGTACTTAAGTGTAATTATTTTATAATTTTACTTTCAGTGGAGCTGACTGCTCCTGAAACATTGTGTCAAATGTTTTTGCATGCATGCCGTTGTATCATATGCTGTCAAACCTGCAGAAAACAATCAGTTGTTACGAACTGAAAATGTTAGTTTAGCAAAATTATTTAATAACACTGACGTGAATTGATTTATTTCTTCTTCTTTTCTTTCTCTGTTTTGTTTTGGGACCTTTGGTGTTTTGTACTACAAATGTATTTCAACTAAATTTTAATTAAAAAAAAAGGTGTTTCTCTTATTACAAACAATTATAAGGATTTGCTTTTGTGTGTTTACCACTAATTCTAGGTAATAGTACTAAATAAATAAATAAATAAACAAACAAGCTGCATCTTGAGCTCATCTATAGTGTTCTGTAGCGAACAGTTTTGAAGATTTCTGTTTAATTTAACACTCAGACATAACATTCAGACATCTTGATAATCGGCGGTACGTGGCAGTGCAGTGTAAAACACCATGATCTTTGACATTGGCTCCGACACGGACGGACGTGTTAGAAACACAGAAACCTGCACTGTACAAACATAAGGAGTAAGTTACTGTGAAACGGGCTGTATGTGTAATGTGAAAAACAAGCCAGTGGACATATTTAGAAATGTGTAACTCAGGACCCAGCAACTTAATTAAATCACACACATGGTCACACAAATGCAACAAATGTAACCCCATCGGGCTGGAGATATTTCCAAGGTGCTGCACATGTTCATTTCACAGTTTACAAAGACCACGCTTAGCGAGCATCCAGCAGACACAAATTTTAAAATAACACAATTTCACACCCTTAAGCACAGTTGGGAAAGTGTCAGAAACTGTAAAAAGTGGGAGGAGCATTTAAAGAGATGAAAACTGACAGTGCCTCAGACAGATAGAGAATAATTATTTCAAAACTGATGTGCAGTTTGTTTTCCATGAGAGTCAGTGCTTAATGAGTATTCAGAGCAGCCATTAATTGCATGCACTTTAACAGGCATGCCACAATAGAATGATTTATTACAATTGGATGACAATGCACTTTCAAAATTCAATTATTGCGTATTAAATTCAATCAAGCTAACTTCAGCTGCGTGAACAGACGGGTACATCAAAGACTAAATACAGATGATTACATTACTGGCCTAATTAATATGATTGTAAAGGTTTTACAATAGATGAGTCATATTGAGAAAATGTTTTAATCTCAATAAAATTAAGTCCATCAATATACGTGTGAAAAATAATACTTTTATATTACAATGTCAGAATAAATCCTGTACGTTTAAGATGCATATGAAAATTAATCAAATCATTAGGTAATGTTTTTGGCTTATGCCTTTGTGGTTGTGAGATTCTGGTCTTCAGTCCTGTGTGTGGAGAGTTTGCACGTAATGGATTTTGTACAGAAACTCCTTAATCTTGCTATCCAGCACTCTTAATGGAGAAGTTTAAATATTCCCTGATTTTAGTTATTCTATGTTGAATGCAGATTGTACACTTTCCTGGGTTGTCTTGTGAGACGTCTTTATGTATAAGAAGTGCTTTGAGAAGTTAAAAAATGAACAATATGCATGCAAAGAGACACCGGGAAAAGCACTAATAAGAAAATTATATATAATCAACAAAGGCTGTACAACTGATGTAAACCCAACCAGAATAATTTCACAACCAGCGTAGCTTCGCGCTTGGGAAACCACTCCTTCGGTTACAGACAACAATGCACTCTAAACCGTCGCTCTTCATACAGCTTCCAATCGGTAGTTACAACTATGACCATTGGGTGACGCTAAAGGTGTACGTCACTCCAACAGAAACTGTAAATTCGCGAAGAACAGGAGTTAAAATAAGCAAAACTCATTGGGAACACTCAACTAATTCTCGGAAGAACAAATGTAAATAAATAAATAAATAAAACTTGTTAAATTCTGTGACATTTTGTATCGACAATATTTACGTCACGTCTTAATAGTAATACAAGTTGTACGTGTAATTTCATTTCAGTTAACTGCGTTAATTAACGCGTTTTAATTGGAAAAAATATCGTTTTATCGGTTCATCTATGCAATATATACATGCATATAAACAAGCACGAACACTCCATACTATATTTGCGGATGGGAGAGAATTCATCTAAAATAAGATATTTTAAGATGTCATAAAGAATGCCTGTAAATGGGATAGAGCATGAATTCCAAACAAGGTTTCTGCAGGCCAGTCAACTTTTATCATCCTGCTCCTGGCTGGCTGTATCAAACTAATAAATTACTGCCCATCTCACTGATAACTTGGAAAAAGGTTTGATTTAGCTTGCAGCTGTGACCCAGGGTTACCTAGCAACAGGTTGCGAGTAGATGAAATGCATGAAGGTACAGAGAGGAACCTCAGAGGATGCCGAAAAGAAATCCAGGACTGGAGCGGCCGCCCTTCTTGCCACTTCGTAGATAAAGCAATCAGGTGAAACGCTGTTTGACAGACAGAAGTTGCTAGCATTAGGGATAACCATGTGGCCGTGTTTCATTACAGGGTGCTTGCAGCTATGCTAAACCAACCTGTATGTAGGCTTAGTCTGTGTTCTGAGTGACTTGCTCTTTTCCCAACAAATCTGCATAAAGTTGTGTTACATACAGTTACTTGCCCTTTGCGTATGTTGCAAATGGTTTTGCAAATAATTTTATTTGTTCCTCCGTACTGGCTTTCAGTTTGAGCTCTAATGAAGTGGGTACTTAAAAGTCAAATAAGAGGAATCGTTTCTCCTGGACAGTTCTGTACTACATACATTAGCTTATATTAGAGCCTCATGCCCTGGGACCGCTAGTGTTCTCCTATACAACATCTGCATCCCAGTGAAGGGTTGCAGTCGTACTCCGCTATATTTTTCTTAAATGGGAGTTGAAAATCTGCATTGGAGCCAATTGAGCATCTGCTCACTGACTGCTCCGACACAGCTGCCCGAGAAGCCCTGTACCGCACATCATTGGCCACTTCAGCCGAGTCCCCCAATTCTGGAGGACTCTGGGGGCCATTGAACAGACATGTCTTGGCCTCAGAGTGTTGCACAGAGAAGGACTCATCTGCTCACCCACCCCGCACCTCCACCCCCACAATGGCTCCCTCTTCGTATCTCTTTCCAGCCTCATGTGTCGCCATGCCAACTTAGTACATGGGTCACTCGGTGTTCCCAGATCTCATGTGGCCTCTGTTTCCACGCGCGCCCCCTCGGGGAGGGTGGGGAGGTGGTGCAGCTGTGTGAATACACCGCATGGCTAAGGTGCAAGAACAGTGGAAGGCAGGCCGTATTCTGTGTAAACACAAGCACAACGCACACAGACATAAACATACAAAGTCGTCCACTCAGAAATACACTTCGCTCCCTGTCACCGAACACAGACGGGACCGGCATCCATGCTTGGCAACATGTTAAGAACTTTGAAACGGTTAGTGAGTATTTTTTATGTTGGACTCGTACATGTTAGCTGGCCGTTCCCCACTGACAAACCATGATTACCTGCTGGACCCAGCTGGCTGTGGCACAGTGTCCTCCTTCAAAACCGACAAAGGTGTTCAACTGTTTGAGGAGAACAGCAGTGAAATGTGTTTAGCAATGTAGCATTAGCGAATGACACACAAAAAGCACTCCAGGCAGTAAACTACAAGACAAATTAACTTCATTTCAGATTCAAATTTGAAGAAATTGTTTACTTCACATTGAAAGCTAGTCACAATCCATACTTATGTGAAACAAATGCCTTGTGGTTTTAATATATTCCTTGTTGTGTTTTAATTAATATTGATTACATAAGTAGTTCTTATTCTCACTGTATCAATTTAAACTTACACTAGCAGTTTTTCTTCATGTATTCAGTTACTGTGCCACAGCAGAATTTGGCATTTGATAATACACAAACTAATATCTTTCTACACATGCACTTAACTAGAACTTTTCTCCTTTGATAAATCAAATGATCATAAAAAATGAATTCTATTTATTGAGGTTGTCTGTGCTATACTAAATTAACTTTGAAGATATGAAACAATTAGATGTTTTATTTGAAACAATTAGATGTTTTAAATTTACTAAAATAAAGGATATCAGGAAGGGAAAAGTGCTTTTTCACAGCACTGTAGCATAACAGAGACTTGGAAGATTTGTATTCAAGATGTTTGGATAATGATTATAGTGGGTCTGCAGTACACTTTGAAGGTTTGTATGATTAATTAATTTAAGCTCATATGGTCACATTTTGTCTTCTGTTATTAACCATGTTTGATGGAATAGAGAATAACATTAAATTTTGTTTTTTTACATGGACTTTTTTTCTGCTCTTAATTCTCAGTAGTAAAGGTAAAGTGATAATTTGTTGTACCTAATAAACGATTAGCCTGGATCTCAATTAATTCTTTACTGAGTTGTAGCAAACACCACATATATGATTGCTTTGTGTTTATTCAAGAAAACATCCCCTGTTTAAGATTTGTTAATCTACCCCTTTAACACACATACACGCACATGATGTGGATTCTTCATTACATGCCTCATGTTTACCTGTGTCAAGTTGCATTGCCATTGTCTCATGTCTGCTGTGGGTCACCATGCTGTCACGTGACCTTGACCTCTTGCTTATCATGCCTGGCCGAAGGTCATAGACAACGCTCGAAGAACACCACCTTCTGACGTAGTGACCTAGGAGAAAAATTTCACAGGATTCACAATGTTGTTTCTCCTGGAAATGTTTGGGTGGAATGTGGTGCATATGAGAGGGGTAATTTCAAAAACAATGCGTTTATTTTTATTTTACAGTTACATTTAATGGGCATCAATGCCAAATTTAAAACATTGAATATTTTCTTTTAATTCTGTATTATTTGTAATTTTGTGTCAAATTTAAAAATGTTCCTGCTCTAAATGGGCTTGATAATGGGATTGTTCCAGTACGTGTCAGTGTTTCCCCTCTTTACCCACACCCAAGACCTCCTAGTGTCACGCCCTGCCTGTCATGTTTCCTCTGTCCCCTAGATGTCGCCTTTCCTCCTGTCCTTTCCTACCTGTTATTCCTTAGTTATCAGTTGCCAGCCTTGTATCGGGCAACCTATTAGTGTGCCTTTATGTACCCATACTGGTTTGTTAGTGTTTGGCCAGTTGTTAGTTGTTAGTAACCCTTGTGTTTGCTGAAGAGCTGTGATTTACCTTGTTCCTATGTACCAGTACCCTGTTCATTGTATTAAACCCCTTCGCACAGTAGACTCTACCCTCACCTCCGTGCCTCCATTCTCCATGGAATATTACACCTAGTCTATCTTAATATTAGAGAAAATGAATTTATATATGGAGCTTCATGACTGACACCTGCATCTGTTGAAACACCTGATTTACAGCTGAGTCTATGCAAAAAATTCCGAATTTGTACATTTATACATTATATTCATACACAGTAAAAGCAGATTCAAAATCACTGTTTTTGCTTTTTTAATCAGAACAAAGTGAACTTTTAAAAGACTGTGACTTTTTAGTAAGGTGCCCATGTCAAATTACTAAATACGTAGTTACTCTCTCCCTCTCTCTCTCCTTGTTTCTCTTTCTGTCTGTCTACCTGTCTCTCTCGCTCTCTCTTTCTCCCTCTGTCTCTGTCTGTCTGTTTTTCTGTCTCTGTCTATCTCTCTCTTTCTATCTCTGTCTGTCTGTCTGTCTCTCTTTTTTGCGCTCTCTGTCTCTCTCTTTCTCTGTCTGCCTCTCTTTCTCTCTTCCCCCTTTCTTCTTTTTTTCACCTGATCTGTTTATCTGTGTGATGATCTGTGTATTTCTGTACTGATCTAAAAGTTTAAAAACATTTAAACAATAATGGTAAAAGTGCAGAGTGCAGCGTTGGGCTTGTTTTCTTACCCCTCCAGAAAGATTATGTGAGGTCATCATGTGTTACAGTGTGCAGTCAGAAGCTACGTTTTTTCCTGTAGTGGCCATTGTGTGAGTTCTCCGACCAGCGTTGTGTTTAAATAATGCGTTTGGGCCCTCAAGGCAGATTTGATATTAAACACTCCTCTACCGCACTCAAATACTGTTACTGTACACAGATGGATCTGCCTTACATCGAGAGAAGGTATTTACCCACACCGGCCCTCGGTTTTATTAAGTTGGTTAAATACATGTGTTTGTTTGCACACACACATATGTGCATCTCCACTGTCGTGTGTGTGTTTAGAAAGAAAGAAAATTAACACTATGCTTATTATGAGATGAAATTCTCTAATGTCAATTGAATCGGAATAAACATTTAGATAATCACATTTAACCCTTTGATGGATAAAGTCATTTTGAATGGTTCACACAGTTTCTCTCAAACAGTGATTGATGAATTAATACACTGAAGTAACCTTTCTAAACAAAACAGGCTGTTTTTTAAGGAAATTCAAACAGAACAATACAATACAATAAGTCTTTTCTGCCTCCACAGGCCTGATATTCCCAGAGAGACGTTTAAGGGTTCCTAGAATGTGTTAAACACAGCGTAAAATGTTCAATGAGCCTTGGCGTTCTTTCCTGCATTATAAGTGTTTCTGAGCTGTTTAAAAGTGAATTATTTTCTCATCCATCTGCTCAGGCCCATTGTAAACATAAAGATCCTGTAGTCTGAGCGGCAGGGATCTGTTATTTCAAACCAGTCATGCTTGTCCAGTCTGACGACTCGAGATGCGTCATGTCCTCGCTTTGCTTTCCTCAGCTCTTCCATTCTTCAGTAAATGTCATGCAAGTTTGGGTCTGTGGAAAGGAAAGCAAGGCACAGGATCTGTCCTTCTCATAAGGGGTTAAGTCAGATGGTACCAGTTATTTTTATATAAGGTTAACTCATGGCACCACTCATTGTTTGTGCTTAGAACTGTCATGTAGCCCACGCTGTAGTCCTCGTGTTTTTTTCAGTCCTTCTAGTTTTGTCCTTTTATCTGTACCATTGAAAAGATTCCCCTGCTTTTACATTTTCAGGTTACCGTCCTTTCTGAGTCACCCATTTCTTTTTCCGGACCCAGTTATGAAAAAACCTCCCCTTCAGCCTTTCTTGATTTATATTCTTTATTTTCATGGTCACCTTAAATCAATGTCAAACCACATCTGAAAAAAATTCTCCACTGGTACATGAATTAACGTTTCATTAGTGGGGACGTTGCTATAACATGCCTTAAGTATCAAAGCATTAATACGTTCACAGCTAATTACTCGATTCTTCTTTTGTGATCCTTGTCAACCAGTTCACCCAGATGCGTGCTCTACTGGAGCATCCAAAAGCTTGCTCATGGGTGTTGCGGTAGGGAACATGTATAACAGTATCTTCTTTGCGGTTCTGCTACAGTGCTCTGATATGATTTAAAGCCATCCTAGAAGGTAAACACTAAACTCTTCACGATGTATCCCAAAGAGATCTCCTACATTCCTTGGACTTTTAAGTACTGTCAGACGAGTGGTCGTCATTGTTCCTTCTAATTAAGGGGCACCGTTTCCCCCCTGGCCTCCGGGGTTACGCCCCAGCCCGTACTCCTCAGGCCCCTCAGAGACGCTCTGGTCACGTGGAGGTTCTGCTGCATCAGCGCTCTAGCACCATCTTTATCTCCACGCGTGCTGCTCCTCCCGCTCCTCCTCCCGGCTGCCTTCGACTGGACCATCTGCTGTCACTTCTGGCACCCAGATGTCCCACCTCCCCTGCTCTCTTGCTTATCCCTCCATCTCCACACATTTATCTCCCCCGCTTCAGTTCTGCTTTCATCATCCTGTTCATATGTCACAATCACGAATGAAGGGTGGGACATATTTCATATGATTTTGTTTCAGTGTAGTCAATGCTGCCTTTCATAGTGTTTCTACTGTCATTGATTCCTTTATTTATTTTTTTAATTTCTTGCTTCTTTCTCAGGTTGATTTATGACAGTATGTCAGAAAACGCCTTAATCCGGGTGTGTAGGGAAAGCACCTGGTAACTTACAATAATGTGTTTTCTCACTATGCAAGGTGTATGTTCTGTGAAATTTACCTCAACACCTCGTGGAACTGTTAGCTGGACAAATATTTCTTTATCATTTGACTGGAGGTTTTTGTTCTTGAATACCCTGCCTTTATGTACTTTCTGTATTGTTTGCTATTACTTTATAACCTTGTGCAAGGAAAGAAAACATGATGCAATTTGGAAAATAAACATGCATAATACATGGGCACACTGGCCTTTCTTAAAAGAAAATGAAATAGTCTTTAAAAGAAGCCTTGGTTCTGTCTTTAAAAATGATATATTTACATTAACGTTTATTCATTTAGCAGACGTCTTTGCCCAAAGCGACTTACAATGAATAAGAGCTCCCATGCATGTCAAAAATGAGGTCAAACAGTATCAGGAAATGTAACTAACAGTAAGTGCTGTCCTATAACACACGCAAAGTGCACACGATTAAGTCAAGCAATCCTCACACCAGTCACACAACTGAAAGGTAAATGTACAGTCTTGTACAAGCGAGAAAAGCACGTACAAACAAATAGCCTTGAAAAAAATGAAGCAATAAGGAAGCAGAGATGATGAAGTTGAGGTTCAAGTTCTGAGGTGCTCCCTGAAGAGGAGGAAACGATGAAGTCCTCAAAGCAAGAGGAAGCTAATTCCACCATATTCCACCAAAAAAAAAAAAAAAAATAGCTGCTCTTCTGTCACATGTTCTGTCACACGCACAT
>JABJVR010000031.1:4758934-4771816 GCA_025773905.1 Chitala chitala
TATATATGGTGAGGTAACATGTGACAGATTTAATATATATTAAATGTTTTACAGATTTTGTCAATGAAAACTTCTGTACTATCCCTGTGACGCAGCCCACGCACTCAGTCAATGCGAAGTGAGACGAGAGTTTCTGCAGAATCACACTTCCATGCTCATGCTTCAGATCTGGTGAGGTAACAGGCGAAAGGAGAGCAGCTGTTTTTTTCTTTTTTTTTCCTTTTTCATTTGTCATCATGGCACGCACACCAAGGCTGGTTTGATCAGCCACGCTTCTAGCCAAACACACAGTGCTCAATTTATGGAGGAAAAGCCAGCCCATCTGCTTTGCCAGGAGACCCAGCTTCCTGGGGGTGGGGGGGGTTTAGGGCCTGGCATCATCGGCCACTGCAAACGCATCGCTCCGGCCAGCGCTGCCCTTTTGCAACTGGATTCCCTGGCAGCGGCACAGCGGAGAGGAGGCGAGCCACGTCGCCGCGCCACTGAACGCTGAGAAAGGGGAACGCCGGCGCTTTATACGCAGCCGTGGTGACCGCGACAGATTAGTTCTGCAGCCAATGTGAGCAAATGCGCATCCATCATGGATCTTAACAGCTCTGATTAAAAATGCATTTACAGCAACTGGCCTCCTGATGACTTCAAGTCGTTTCAGCCGTAATTACGGCCGGGAGCAATTTATGAAAAAAGGCAGACACACCTGGTGTCCGTTAGATTATATGTTTCGATTATAACGTTTGCATATTTTACTGATACATAATTAATCATGATTGAAGGGCCGGACATGTTTTATATATGGTCATAAGGGAATTCATTTTTTTTTTTTTTTTTTGCTGTCCTTTCTCTGTAGAGGAAGAAATGTTTAAAAAAACATAAACAAAATCTTTATTTTGTGTAGTTTCAGTTTGCCATACGCAGCCTTGACCTCCCTTTGCTTGGGCTACCCTTTCTCCTCTGCTAAGCTTCCACCTCATCAGCGTTCCCAGGGAACGTAAAACGGTACGACAATGCAGGGTAAATCAGCGTTCTCTTTTTTATCAGTCCCTAAGCTTCTTACAGATGCTTTTATTTGTATGCATGCACTTTCTTACACACATAGAAATAAGGCATAAAAAGAATTCTTCTCTGATGCCTGTTTAATCCACAACAAAATAAAATAAAAAATAATAATAATAAAAAAAAAAACACTTATTTGGCAGTACCGTTAATTGAAGCAAATGGAGATTTTAACATGGCCCACTGGATTAGCAGCTGACAAACATCTGCCAGCCCACAGGGGAAATTTTATTTAATGGATTCAGGTATGTATTCTGCTGGAACTCATTGCATTATACTCTTCGTATTTGTGATTCTCTGAATTTGTGCAGTCTGAACTCGAAATTTAATGGTATTATTTATGGAAAAGAGTTTTTCCAGCTTGAGGTTGAACACATTATGTGCATTGGAGGAACACTTGTAAATACAGTATACCAGCAATTTCTGCAGTCCACATTTAAACTTGTTTTGTGATGTGAGTTTGTCAATGGTGAGCAGAGCGCATGTTTTTTTATGTAAAAGTCCTGTTAAATTGCCCCAAATTCAAAGTCACCAAGGATACCAAGGTCACCAAGGTCGTCAGGCTGTACACTTAAGTGTCTCAACAACATTCTGACAAACTCAACAAAGTTTAAAAAAAAAGAAAAAAATTATTGAAAAATAGCCATTGAATATTTATAGAAATTACCTAGAGGTAAAGAGTTTTCTTTAGTTCATAATATTTAATTGCTCCTACCCTGTTTTATTTAAAATGTTTATATAGTATGTTATTAAAATACACTGTATTGTCCTGGCCAGCTTTATGAGACTCATTTTGTTTTTACGTCAGTCATACTTTGCAGAGGAGATGCGATTAAATCCAGGGCTCTTCCTTTGGCTCCTTTCACTCATTTTATTTCCCTTTCCCGTTAGCTGCCTCCTCTGTTGTCCCCCCTACCTCCCCCCATTAGGATGGTAAACTGATTGATATTAAACCACCCAAAAAGGTGGGAAATATTAACTCATTGATATGCACTCCGCAGGGAAAGCAGGAACGTCAGATCATTTCAAAGCTGCTCTACTTCCAGATGGCTGTCAGTCTTCATGAAGAAGACAGGTGGGGTGGGGGCTGCAGCTCTCAGGTATGGAGCAGCGGGAATGCATGGTTTGTGATGGAGGTCAAGGGGGTGGGGCTGGGTTGAAAACTGGGAAAGGGCCAGGGGGAGGCTGTGTGACACCCCAAGGAGGCCCCATTCTGTCTAACTTCTCCACCATAATAACCCATCTCCAGCTCCCAGATCTGCTGTCATGGTGCAGACAGCTCAACTCCCAGCTCCCCAGCAATGCTGTGTCACAGTAGGACAGAAGACTGTCACATGTGCATTGGCACGTACACGCTGTATGTACAGACTGCCGACTATACAAACGTCACGAATGCATTGTCAAGTAACGGTATATGTTGTCACCTGCACACATTGTCTCCATTGCTCAGACATTCTGAGCTGACTTAGGGTAACGTCATTTTGAAATTTTCTTTAGTTTTCGTTTTTATTTAATTCAGCATGTCAGATTTTACTTTCATTTTTAGTTTTAATGCATTTAAAAGAGTATTAACTGTTTTATTTTTTTATTGTACTGACATTAATTTTGTTTTATTTTAATTGGTTTTAGTTTTAGTTCTAGGTTTTATGGTGATCATTCTAAAAGAAGGCTGACATTTATAAAATACAATTTTTCTGCATTGACATTTTTTAACAGTTTTTAAATGAACATTTCTCAGAAAAAACTATTGTAATAGTAGGTTTCAGTTCTCATTTAAATATATGGAGTGTGTATTACAAGAATACATACTTTAATGCTGTTTTCCACCAAGCAGCATCACCTTTCTGTAATCCAAGTGTGAGGAGTAGGAAAGTAACAAAGTTAGAACCGTCGACTGAAACACTGACATCCTATGGCCAATTATCTTTTTGTGTCTGAAACAATTGATTTTTATGGGGATGGAAAAAAATAATAGTAAATGTTTTTTTCTTTATGAAGTAAATTTGTATTAGTTTATTTTGTGTCATTTTCTTTAGTTAATAAACTGTTTTTTTCATGTATACATTTTATACATTTTTGTGTGCAATTTTAACGCATGCAATGAATGAATGAATGAACGTGTTTCTGTGAGATTTGTATTGAAATATTTGGCATTATTGATTCATTTTTCACAGTTTGGGGATGTTAAGTCCTATTCTAGCTCTGAGGGTTTGATCTGTGTGGTCACCCTGTGTATAATGGAGCTACTGCCAGGCAAATTAGTGAGACAAAAGCACCAGAAATATACTGGATAACTTCAGTTTCCCTTGTTGGCTGAATGTATATAGGTCCATCCAGGCTTCTTTATTTAGGAAGTTTTTTATTTTTATGCACGTGCAAACTCATTCATTATAAGTGTCTTTGAACAAAGGCGTCTGTTAAATGAATTAAATGTAAATGTTAAATGTAAATGTTGTATGATCTGAGGTACATGTAGCTATTCTAATTATCTATGCTGACAACCTTCTTACGTGCCCAGGTTGTGCACAAGGTAAGTACCTCATGAGTTGGGTGCTGCAGTATTATCATAGATTAAAGCATCATACTGTGGATATGTCCTTCATTCAAGAACATTTAATGACCTATAGAGAGCTGCATGGAGTACTGGGACCACCAAAGGGCCCTACTATAGTACGTAACATCATGAAGTGTTCTGTGATTTCTATAAACATGGGATGACATGGAATGATGGCCGACTGTTTACCTTTATCCCCAGACGCCTTTTTGTCACATTGTTAAAGAGTTCTTGGTCCTTTTGATCTTTCTTTTCTGGCTTTTTTTTTTCTTTGCTCAGTTGTATTAATCATGCATCTTTGTAAAATACCTTGGTGGTCACTACATTCTGAAAGGCACTATATAAAGGCACTATATAAAATGTGCTTTTTGTTCAAAGGAATTGGGCAATCAGGCACTGCATGCGCTGTTTTATATAGTAAAGACAGTTTTGTGATCCTGACCTGTTCTGACCTCATTTGCATTAGCGAGTGATGACAACTGACAGATAGAGGAATGATTGTCATACTTAATACTGTCACTTGTCCTTTTTCTGGAAATTGGACTGCATGCTGAAAATAAAACTCATATACATTCACTCACATGTAGACAAAGAAACATCAGATTGCAATTACATTGTATTTCACTGGAAGATATGTTCTGTTCTTGGATTTCTGTATGTAGTCTATGCAAGAATGTGCAAAAGCTTGAATTCTCATGATAAGCATCTTCAGACGTAGGCCAGCTCCTAATCATTACTGTTGTAAAGACCTACTGCAAGTATCACGCACTGTCCAATCACATTTAATAGTAGCTGAGTATATGTTAGTGTATCTGTTCATTGCTTAGAGTTAGCAGCTGTTAGTGGCAATTCAGCAGACCTTCTTGAGGGCTCTCTCCCACACAAACACCTCATTGCCCTCATAAAAGGGAACAGAATCAGGTTCATAGCTAAGTATGTGGGTTGTATATGAGGAATTTGTTCTCTGCATTTACCTATTCCCCTGGGGAAAGGCAGTGGGCAGCCATTTTCTTAGCACGCATTTGAGTGTCTTGATAAACAACATGCCTGGTGCTTGTTGTTCTACCACCAGGTAGAATAACAAGCACCAGGTGCTGATGTTCTACCACCAGGTGCTGATGTTCTACCACCAGGCTACTAAAACCCTGACAACACAGAAGATAACAGAGAAACTAAACTCCTAGTGCCTTACTCACCTGCATGAGACACCTGTGACGCATTACCCCAGTGTTTACTTTGGTTTTTCACTTAAAGTTACTATTTTCCTCATTCACCTGAACTGTCTTCTGTAAAGAACTGCTTTATCTTGTGTGCGCGTTTCATTCAGCTCATGGGCATAGTGTTACAAGTGTAATTATTTACACTAGAGATCCTGTTTTGCAGTTCAATCCATTCGTTCTGCTGACAGGCTAAATAGACTTACCTAGGGCATCCCAAGTAACCAGATCAATTACGAAGTGGTTCAAAAAGGGTTATAAACAGGACTTCATTGAATGGCTCCTGCTCTGGGTCACATTATAATGTTAAAGTAAGGAAGTTGTACTAATTGCTGCAGAACGAATGTGAAATTTAACTTTTAAATATTCGTTGATCTGGTGAATGCATAAGGTACCTGTCAGATGTGAGGTGGCACCAGGATACAGAGCGTTTTGCCTGGTTACTAGTGCCCTGGCCCTGTTGTAATAGTTTACTGTAATAGGTCATTGCATATCTTTTACTATTGGATGTGCAGCCTGTCACTCTTCTTCCCCCTTTTATAGTTCATTGCATATCTTTTACTATTGGATATGCAGCCTGTCACTCTTCTTCCCCTTTTAATAGGGTATTGCATATCTTTTACGATTGGATATGCCGTCTGTCACTCCTCTTCCCCTTCATCCTGAAACAGTATGATGTGATATCATGGGCTCTGCAGTGCTGGTATAGTACCTGGTTTTCACATAAGTACAGCAAACAAATAAATCTGTTTACAACTATTTTGTGGTGATAAGTTGCATTTTATATTGCACTGGATATAGAATCATGATAGTAGATTTTAATAGAGTGCAGGATGATTTTTGTTAGCTTGAAATTTAATTGGCAAAGTCTACAAGTGTCCTTTATTTCTTATGTTAGTTATGAGTTAACTGTTTAATCAAAATAAAAAAATAAGTTAAACGCATTTTTTGCTGGTAGTATTTTTGAGCCAAGTTAGTACTAATCCTGCAATTATTTTTTATATTCCTTCTATGGCCAGTGAATTCCTAGCTCTAATTCTACACTCCTCCCAATGGAAACCTTCTGGAAACTGTAGTGTAGTGGAACAAATCAAACTGAAGGGCTGGACATGTTTTATGTATGAACAGAGAATTGGTTCAAATAGTGACCACATTATACAGAGCTACATTACATCACTCGATGGTGTATTTGTGTATACAAAACCGTGACTGCAAATAGATCAAATATTCTCTATAGCATTTGGCCTGAAGGCAACAGGTGATGAAGGACAATACTCACTGACAGAGAAGCCAGCCTCCCATTTTCTGTCATTTTTCTTAGTTTATTCCATTACATTCATCTTTTTATTAATTTACTTGATCATAGAAAAATCTACAAGCAAAAATTCATTAATAAACTGCAAGATAAGAAAAATGTGTTCTTACATTTGTGTCTTGTTCATTAAACAGTGAGTGGCAGGAGGGGGCAGAGGCTTATGGGGCTTTGGATTCTGAATCTAACAAGAGTAGATTTGTACATGAAAGTGTAGCCGTACCCTTGAGTGTAGCCATGTACCTGACATGAACGACATCAGTGAAAACAGAGAGGTGCCCGGCACTGGCATATGTGGACACTCCTGGAGTGTTCTCAGTAATGCATCACGTATTACAAAGTAGAATTCCTTGGGCAAAGCAAATTCCTTTGAGTAAAGCAAAAATCAAGCTCACTTCTGTCATTCTGGGCTCTGATTAAAATAGTTAATATTTAATTAAAAATACAAAGATCTAAAAAATGGTCTCTATATATTTTACATGTCAAATCCATAAAATTCCTGCATCATGGATCTAACTGGACTGGTCGGGAAAAATCACAGTTGCTTATACTGAACGTGTGGGCCAAAATATTTTTGCTGAAACCCTGAACCCTTAATTTATTTGCTTATTTAACAATTTCATTTACAGCTGCATTTTTCCATCTTAAAATTGACGAGAAAACATTCCATGAAATAAAACAAACACCCCGGTGTTCTCACTGCTGCAAAGAGCTCTTACACAGGAAACCACTAACACAATAAAACACGACTGCAATCCTCTTTGGATCACAAAGGAATCAAACACAAGAAAAAGACAAAAACAGTAAATGTTGCTCTAGGAACCTTTAACAGAAACACGCAGTCTGCGTTTTCACTTTTTAGGAAGGGATCCTCCTTCTTTGAGAAGGGTTGAAATAAAACCACGAGAGCAAAAACTGGACAACAAAGTGTTATTGCTGCACCTTTGCATGTCAAACAGAGAGGCAGACGGAAATCAATATGGCGTGGCAGAGGCTGGAATAATTCATCTTTTGATTTCTATTTGAGAGGCGAGGCGGTCTTGCTGTCTTGTCAGGCATCTCTGGAGAGGTCCGGGTGAATTATTACCTGATTACTCCCTCTGTAAGATCAGGAGGCCCACGGTCTGTATGAATATTGAACTGTTGGGTTTATTTATTAAGATTTCCCTGCCACTGGGGAGGGTGCGCGTGTCCCCGGCAGCAGACAGCACCTCTCCGCTCTCCGCGTCTAGCCGTTGATGCTGGTTGACATCTGCATACCCTTTTACACACATCTGATATGGTTATTGATTTATTGACTGGTCTCATTTCCTCTGGATCAGACAGGGGCAGATTCCCCTTGTCTGTGGCAGCCATAATGTGATTCTTTCCTATAGCATGTTTAAAACCCTTTTGTACATTTATTGAACGACTGCAGTAACATCATCCACTTGTGTATAAACTTGATGGCAGTTTCATTATGCCCTATGTGTCAACACTTTGAAAGATGTTTTATGACACAATTCCATTGGCCTCAGGATGTCTGGGTTATAAAGAAATTAGAATTGATGAAGAAATCATTGTCTGGTGTGTTGTGGGCTGAGACCTTAATCTATGCACATGACAAACAGTTGCTGTAATTCTTATATAATTTTGTATATCACAACATCATTACCTCACATTTTTAAATATGAAAAATACATGATTGTAAAATGTATTCATATTCTACTTGTCAGTATAAAACACATTGTTTTTCAGTACTTGGTTACTGTAACATTAATGGTGCAGGAAGGAATTGCTTCTTTGTTCTCCTCCAGTCCAACGCCTCCCCCACACTAGACCTACAACCCCACCCAACACACACACACAAACAGACACCCACATAAACACACACACTGGACCTGCTGTACACCATTTTTCTCCCCTTTCACAAGGGACCTGCACCATACTCCTCCACACTCACACTAGAGCTAAACTATACTTTTCTGCCCTCACAGTTGACCTCCACTATACTCCCTTGCCTCACAACTGACCTACACTGCATTCGTCCATCCTCATACTGCAACTACACTATACTCCTCCTCACTCACCCTGGACCCACACCATTCTCCTCCACCCTCAAACTGAACCTACACTATACTGCATGTCCTCACAACTGACCTAAACTACATTCGTCCACCCACCTATTGGACCTACACCATACTCCTCCTCACTCACACTGGACCTACACCATACTCCTCCTCACTCACACTGGACCTACACCACACTCCTCCAGCATTACACTGAATCTACAACATACTCCTCCACCATCATCTTGGACCTGCACTATTCTCGTCCACCCTCAAAGTTGATCTACACTGTCTCTACGTATCCCACCCCCCATGTTGGACCCACAATGGACTTATACTTTGCTCCTAAAACCCAAAACTGGGCCTACACTGGTACTGGATTGACAAGCACTGTATGGGGCTTTGCATGGCATCATTGATGTACTGTACAACATGAATGCACATACATGTATAGAAGGAGCGTGTGTCCCAGTGCATTCTCACAAATACAAAACCCCATACATAGACATACTCTCACACACAGTCTATTCTCTTTCTTCTCCAGGAATTCTCTGGAGAGGGATTTGTTGACAGGAGCTTCAGTTTTGTGGCCCTTGTGAAGAATGGTTAAAAGGAAAGAGGCTGCTCTTTGATACCACTTACATACCCGACTCTGCTTTTGGGCTCACTCACAGGCCCGAGTCCACACCGGTACCACGGACAGCTCCAGAACTCCTCTTTTTTGACTAAGGGTGGTTCATGTACCAGCATGTGCGTTTCAAGCATTGGTCTGTGGCCAGAGAGGGCAGTGTTCCTCAGGCCTTGCTAAGCATCAGGTCTAAAGGTCGTACACCTGCCCCCTGTGTCCTCTTCAGTCAAAAAAGCAGTGTGGGCTGTTTCATTCATGAGGACCAGTCACAGCACCTGCATTTATCCTCCATGGAAGAGTGCAGCATCACAGCCAGTGTGGCATGAAAACTGTGAAATAACACCATGGATGTGATTTACAACACGAATCATCCAACGATCTGACACAGTCATTCAAGGCTCACACTAGATTTTCTATGTATGTGCAATTACATCAACATCATGATCTACTGATGATGCTTATTTCAAATACATCTAACTGTAGTAATTTTTAATCATATTCCATAGCCACCTTCTAACTATTATTCAAAAAATCTAGTTTAGTTAGAAAGTGTTATTATTCTTTTCATGTAATATTAAATCATAATGTTACTTAAAAGGTCTTTCAGTGTTTTTAATATAAAATAGATTTTTTATTACTTGAATTCTTTTGACACCTGTATTTGCATCACCACAACTTCAGGTCCCGAACCCCTCTCTTCACTTTCTTCCCCCTTCTTTACTTCTCCTCAAAAGCCTTGTAGCCATGGTGACAGCTCTGATCGATTTGATACCATATGATCCAAACCTCCTGGAAAAAAAAAAAAGATGTCAGCAGATGGTGACCAGGCTGTAAGGTCTCTCTCCAGAGAGGAAGACAGACGCATAATAATAGAAATAAGAGAGAAGGGACAGGGAAACAGACTGCAGGGCTATAAACAGCAAATTGTTTATTTTGCTGCTTAAACAGACACAAACTTAAGAAGGCACCTGACTGTGGACTGACAAAGGACTCTAATAAAACAGCAAAAGCTACTGGGAGCTTTCGCTGTGCTCTGCCACACACAGGCATGCTCAAACGAGTGTTGAAGGAGCTACACAGGCATGCTCAAACGAGTGCTGAAGAAGCAAAAGCACTATGCCACGCAGTCATGAAGGGGTTGTCGGTGTGTCAGTGCTACCATCTAATTATCCTACCAAAAGCCTTTGCTTTGATGGCTGCTCCAGTCAATTATATTCACCTCAACCTTGCTTCAGTCATTAGCTGCTGTGTACCTACTTATTGTCCAGTGTGTTCACCTGCAACACTGCACACACCACAGTAAGTGGGTCCATCACTCATTGACACATTGCCTTTATAACGAACGAGGCACTATTGCATATTTGAATATCCAACATTTATTGACATTTGTGGCTTTTAGCACTTGTAATTTCACAGACAGACCTTACATGAAAGCTGATTAGTATTGACTGTAATTACGTTGTAATGAGTTGCAAGCAGTCTGTTGTCACAGTTTCTGGTTTTTAAATTCTTACATAGAAGCAAGAATGATAAGCAGCATTTTACAGGATTATAATTGACAACCTGACAAAGATACAAGAACTCTAGTGTGATGTGTGACATGTCACTGCAGACCGAAGTTGATATAGTGCCATAGTGCCACTTGTCATCTCTAATATGAAATACAGGAAAACCCATGTTATCAAAAAGTGTACTTCACGACAGTATCATATCATTTGACATGAGTGGCCATGAAGGCTCATGATGTCTAATTGCAACTCTTCATAATGTCGTCTTTATTAAGCATGCCTGTCGGCAATGTGGAACTCAGTTGGATGAAGATGGTACCAGCTCCCCAGTGGAAGATTACTCTGCATTGTATAGCAGTCCTGGGGGGGGTGTTTTTCTCGATCCTTCATCGCTGCTGTATAAAGTCTCTTGGAGAGATGCTGGATGGGCCAGAGAGTTTGATATGTGGCGCCATGCCTCTAGGATATTAGCGGGTTGTCACTTACGCTTTGTTCAGTGAGCCGCAGATGTACGTATTCATCTAGTCAGAGCGGAAGGTCATGTGTGTGCCAGTGTCAGTGTCACTTCCTAACAGTCCAAGGCATTAGGGGCTAGTGCTACCACAGTTATTATCACTGTTCTGTGTGTGTGTGTGTGTGTGATTGTGTGTGTGTGAGAGTGTGTGTGTGTGTGCACGCGTGTGATTGTGTGTGTGTGTGTGTGTGTGTGTGTGTGTGTGCGTGTGATTGTGTGATTGTGTGTGTGTTTGATTGTGTGTGTGTGAGAATGTGTGTGTGTGCACGCGTGTGATTGTATGTGTGTGTGTGCGTGTGTGCACATGTGATTGTGTTGGATGCATGTGTGGATGCATGCACTCACACCTTACTCTGTGTGTGCACGTGCGTGTGTGTGTGTGTGTGTGTGTGTGTGTGTGTGTGCATATGTTTGTGTGTATGTGTGTGTGTTCATCTATGTGTCTGTTTTAATTTGAGCGGAGGAGGGAGGATGGGCGTGATTAATGTGTTTGCAGAAACTTAATTTTATAAAACATTGGCACTCCTAAAATTGGACTTATTTGAATGCAAATGTGATTGAAATTAAAGTCAAAATGCTTCAGCTGCTATTCTGAATGCACATGTACCTCGCTGAATAAATAAATAAAACCTAGTATGATTTTCATTGAATACATGAAAATATGAAAGGCAGGGAAGTAAGAAAGCTGATCTGTGAAAAACAGATGGCCTTCACACACTCTGGTCCCGTGGGGCAAGACAAGGCCAGGGAACCTTTCACACCTAAGGTTATGGGGACTGAGAGGGGGTGGGGCTTCTGCCGTGCTCTGAGAAGGTAAATTAGCCCTGGCTTTTGTGCGTGTCAGAGATCAACCATTTATAATGTGTAAAAAGATGGCTCTGTGAAGCTTCCATACACAGATAATTTTAGTTAGGCAATAATTACAAGCCTTCCATTGTTCTACCATACTCTTCTACCGTTCTACTAACCGAAAATTCAAGATTGGTAGCAGTTCTTTTTCCAATTTTAGCTATATCAGACACACGAGTAAAACACTCAGCATACACGCTGTATATATTTTATCAAACTTTACAATTGAACAATTAAATTAAAATGTGCAGATAATTGCTTTTCAACTGAGAATTTTTAAAGTTTTGCGTTTTTTACATAGCAGTGTGCATAAGTGTCGAGCTGCATACACGCACACACACACACACACACGCACACAGACACACACACGCACACACAAAGGGAGAGTGCAGGAGAGGGATGACAGACAGCCAGTTGGAATGAGGTTTTTTTGTGGCTCCATCCTACCACATTATGCAGCAGATGGCGTTCAGGCCGCGCCAGGCGAGGGCAGTCCCAGAGGTAAACCCTGGAGAGAGAGCGCGCGTGAAGAGGGGGTGACTTCGTCGGGCAGCCCACTGGCACTCTCTTCCAAATACACGTACACTCTCATTTATTCACTGGGTCCTGGGTGATTGTTTATGGGACACTGCACTGGACGGGAGGCATCCCCTGGTGTTCAGGTCTCTAGGTCTCTTATGGGCAGGAGCAAAGGCCTTTATGGTGCCCCAACACCCCTGCAACCGCCCAGCCCCTCGTCTCCAGTCACACCCAGGTGCATGTTTGGCCTCCATCCTCCTTGGCACGCGACCTGGAGCCTCAGCTGGCTCCACACCTGAGCAGCGGTGGAGGAACGGCCGTGACCCTGACTGGACCTGCTGAGGTGGGGAAGGAACAGGACACCTACCAGGGTCCTTCATCCCCCACTCCGGTTCGCAGTGCTCCAATTACTGTCATCGTTAGTGCTACTCATTATAATAGTCACTCTATGGTGAGGAAAATATTTATGGTCATACAGCCCATTTATTCTGCTTCTTCACTATGGGAGCCACTGGTGGGTTAATCGCTCAGCGGTTTATGGTGAGGCAAACGGTTATGTGGCCACTGAGATTACCACTGTGAAACGAACTGTGGTGTGAGGCGTTCGAAAGTTAATGCAAAGCATCTGAACTATTAGATCCGCTACAATCAGTCTGAGTCAAATGCAAGTGTTCCTAAAG